>VOMN01138693.1:0-10000 GCA_014899125.1 Orchestia grillus | reverse complement strand
GGTAGATTGAATTTAGCAGGTTCCAGGTTTTTTTAACGTCATTTTTGAAATCAGAAAATTTAAACATGAAATAATTTTTCTTTGAGACTGTAATTTAAGTCGATACGTAGTTCCTGAATTTGTTGAATACAGCTGAACTTATTTTCTCTTCGTTAAGTAATACAAGGTAGGCATGCCTTTTTTTTATATTGATATATATTGATTTATTTTATATAAATATTTTTATATTTATATATCAACTCAGGGAGAATATTAGGCACTTTGATAAAGCCTTTCCCCTAAGGTATTCCCGTAGGAAAAAATCTGCTGGGGTTAAATCAGGAGCCGTGGTGGTCATGAAACGTCACTGTAAAATTAAACGACCAGGGAAGGCAGCTTTAGTATTGCAATGGACTCTTGTTGCATGTGGTGTCGCGCCATCTTGTTAAAACCACAAATTTTTTACGTCAAAATCTTTCAGTGGTGTCAATAAATATTCTTGTAACACTTGTCTGTAGTTGTCTCTTTTCTTTGTCACGGTTGTAACATCAACATCCTAGAAGAAGTATTGACCATCGATTTTTGCGCCCGTTATATCGCACCAGACGTTCTGTGCATTAAGTGGTTGTTCATGATTTATCATAGGGCTTTCATCACACCAGAACCAGCCATTTTGTTTATTAACATACCCAGTGAAGTGGAAATAATCCTCATTAGACATGATTAGATGTGAGGTAAAAGTCTCATCATCCGTCCGCAATAGAAATGCACGTGCGAAATCCTGTCTTTGTTGATGGTTTGCGAATTCTAACTATTGTGTTACTCGAGCTTACACGGAAATAGTTTTAAATCTTTTGTTAGGACGCGTTGTACTGATCTTCGTGAAATACAGAGTTAAGTGGAACGTTGTCTAGTCGACATTTTGAAATCTACTGCAACATTCAATGCCACACGTTGAATTACTCATGCATTTCGTACCGACCTCGGTTTGCCAGAGCGTTGTTTGTCTGCTGATCAGTCAAAAATCCGGAATCTTGAAATCATTGCCATAATGCAATGTTTGAAAGGCCTTTGTTGATTAAATGTTCATACGAAGTGCCTTTGTACTGCAGCTAACGATCCATTGCGAGTGCAATAACTTTTCACTAACTTTGCTTGTTAATCCTTGCTGCATTTCGGCATTTTTGGGATATGATAATCACGTAAATTGCGATTACAAAATTGCTTCAAATCCTTGTCATCAATACATAATATCACTTCAAAATTTTCGGTTCATTTCTATGCAAAGCATTTTTATAGCTGTATTAGTTATCGAGTAATAATAGTTCAAAATGGTGGAGTGACTTTTGTACCACCCTTTATTTATGAACGTGCGCTGCTCCTCCAAATTAGATTGAAACCCACATTTCGTCTTCATGTTTTTTTAGTGACGATTGAAGTCAAAGGTCACAATACTTTTTAAAATATATTGTGTTGGTATATTGTATCAAAGTTGCAACTCGAACATTCCTTCATATTAAAACCCTGACCTCAGAAAAAATAAGTAAGAAGTGTTTTTGCTTTGTTTGAAATATCCACGATACAAATTCAATTGAATCAGGTGACAATAAAAGTACAATACTTCTCATGCCACACCATGAACTATTTTTCCAAACTTTTGAAAACAAAGGAGCCGTGCTATTTGTAAACGTGCGGCATGGATATCCTGGAGGGTACGGTGCTCGACCGTCGTACGAGTGGTTGCGAGTTCGAGTCCGCCTGGCTGTAGGTCACCCACTTGATCCACACAAGCGTAAAATGGGCACCAATTGATGCTGGGGTGAAACTTGCGACAGACCATCATCCTTTCCACGAGGTGATGTAATCACCTGTTCTGGTTGATGTTACAAAAAACAACATCTATGGCCTCTATGGCTACGTAAAACAGAACTTACTTGCGCGTAAACGTAATTAAAACCTTTAGAATTGTTCCACCAAGGCAACCAAAATAATCAGCGACCAAGTGTTAGAAACTATAAAACGATTATGATTTGCTTGATATCCGAGTAACGCTCCGTTTTTCAATATCGGGGATAAATGTACTTCTAAAATACAGCATAGAAAATCGAAAAAAATCATTAACTCATGCAGTGCTCGAGCTATGGCTAACATTGCTTGAGTAGCTTTCAAATTAAGGTCCTTAACGATGTGCGAAAACAGTTCATCGCGCTATACATAGGTTCGTAGCAACAACGCAGCAACGGATCCCTGCGAATATCGTCGCCCTGCTCAACTGGCAGCCTCTTCGGTAAATATGCAACAGTACAGTTATACGCTGTGCGTAAAATTATTATACGTCTACTTTTCTTCATAACTCTTATCTTCTTTTGTAAAGCTGTAAAGTCTAAATAAAATTCTTAAGAAAAATTGGATACAAGTTGTTCAGTGTCCTAATTTATTCAATCCGACGCCGATGGAGGTAAATGCCACCGTTGCCTCTGCTGATGCTTCTTCGATATTTATATCATGACACCTTCTCACAAATAATTTAACACATATCTTTTGAGTCACGATATTATACCAGAATTGTAATAACAGGCGAGTAGAACACCATGATATTCTACCGTATCACAACGCCTATAGAACTGACTTGTGAAATGCTTGAATCTATTAGAAAGAGATGTATTATTTTTAAACTGACAGCCCAAACCAATGACATAAAGTGTGTGGAAATCGACTTTACAGCGCCGTTAGTTTCATCAAAACTATTCCCTTGATAACCTTGAAGGCTTTTCTCGCAATAATTTTAGATGAGCAATAACCCAAGCGCCTGAAACACTGTCATATTTTGCAAGATAGCGCATAGAGTTCTCGAGAGTTTCCTGACCGTTCATGGTCTAACGCATACGTAACCATGGACCACGTAACCATACGTAACCATGGACCACGTAACCATGCGTAACCATGAACAACGTAACCATACGTAACCATGGACCACGTAATCATACGTAACCATGGACCACGTAACCATACGTAACCTTGGACCACGTAGCCTTACGTAACCATGGATCACAAGTTCATCGAACGCATCATGAGCTTAGTGTTAGGAGCTTTTTCAATTAAAAATTGTTTTCAATTCTCAAGTTTAAAATATTGTCGATAATTCTTCATGCCATAAATAATATCACAATAACTCAAGCATGTAGCATAATATAGTGTAATTAATTCATAACTGTTGAAAATTAAAAATAAACTTCAGGAAATGCACCCGAAAGCAACAATAAAGCCAAGAAATATGATCATCTTTGCGTTTCTATTTTGCAACAAGACTCGACGTATAACACGCGCACCAAACACCTGATCAATTCCAACCATTCATTTTCCCCCTGACGCAGCAGCCCAGCACCATCCGCGCTACCGCAGGCTCATATTAGATTGGCCTCTGCAAAACACTCCATGGAGTGACTTTTAGGTGAAATGGATATTCGTTCAATTTGTCATACTCTGAACTAAAAGGTCGAGAAATATTAAAAATTGACTCTAACCAAAATGTTCAAACAATACATACATCAAAATCAGGACATTGATGTAAGAAACGTCAGCAATATATTCTACGCAATGTGAAGCGCAAAATGAATACGTAAAACAAACTTGAATCCTACAATGAATAAGAAACGGAAGTTTTCTCCGTACATTAAGGGCTGTATCTTCCTTCTTTTCTTCTTTCAAGGAGAGGTTCTTGTCAAGGACTATTCGAAAGGTTTATTTTAATATTCACGTCTGTTTATGTTTCTTCTCTGTAACGAATACTCGTTGTGATTAGAATATTATTCACGAACTGAATGGTGACACCAATTCATGTCACATATTTCCTAATTAATTTTAAATAAGTCCATTTGTGACGAACGGCTAACGTGTAATGAGAACTTACAGAGAACTTTCGGTGAAAACGAACTTGATACCGAAGATTTGAGAATGAGAACTCAAATGAGCTTTGTCACCCTGCAAACAAAATAATTTTCACTAAAGAAATCTCATTGCAGATACGAATCTCACTGCAGACACGAATCTCATTGCAGATACGAATCTCATTGCAAATACGAATCTCATCGCAGATACGAAACTAATTGCAGATACGAATCTCATTGCAGATACGAATCTCATTGCAGATACGAAACTAATTGCAGATGCACTTTGAGTAATGAACGGAGAAGCGTCCTTTGGGTTGCCACAATCGATGCACCGTCACTGCCCACAAGTGAGGCTGGACTGGCTCGATTTTCTCTCCATTTCTACGAATTGGGCACGAAAACTGCAAAGGTTGGTCTGCTTTGTGACACATATTCCGCACATTAACATTTAAGTAAAAGAAAATTCCTTTTTTGTAAATTAACGTGTTTACTGATAATATATTAGTACTTTCATTTTGAGAAAAATACCCATTCGAGTGTATTGAATAACTGCTCGAATATAAATTGTTCGTAAATTGTTTACAATTTCCAAATGTTAGTGAAAAATGCCTCAGGTGAAAATACAACGCTAGAGCCGATGAATTTTATCAATGCGTTTCTTCACTAGAGCAACATTTCTGCTTCAGATCCGATCAAAATTCTCAACACACTGGTATGGAGTTACACGAGTTTATGTGAACACTAGGTGCAAATGCAAACATCAGTTCTGAAAACCTTTGCGAATTGTTTAATTAATGACTAGTAGAACGATAGGATCAATAAATTAAATATACCTCAAAGTTGAAAGAAAAATACGGCCAGCTGCTAGCCGTAAAACAAACTTCAAATTCATCAGTCTTTTAATACTTAGTATGTTGAGTGAAGTTTATCTCATTTCGAATGGAGTTACTGACCAAAGTTAGTTCACTGCCTATCTTCGGACGTCTTCTGCAAACTTAAATTTGCATTCCTAAAAGGCAAAAATCAACTATTTCATTTCGATCCGTTCAGCTTTGCTGTGAGCATAACTATTCTGAGAATTTTCACTCTTGCGTTCAGAATTAGTGTTCTCATGAAATACTGCGCTGAAACTGAGTAGAATCTAATCGATTTGGCCTCATGAACAGAGGGCATTATTTTTGTTTAGGGTCATTTTCGGAAAATTCTAAAATAAGTGCGGAGTGCATCGAAGTACATCGTCGCAAACGAAAGCAAACATTTTGCCTCCATCGGCAGCTCAAATGAGTTTCTTCACGATGATGTAGATAATAATTCATAACGACACGCTGGAAACTTGTATGAATGTTCAGCTATTTTCTCGAATAGATGCAAAACAACACTTTCGTCTGGCGCTTCGTCCAGCGACTTCGTAGGAGTATGTTACTTTAACCATGACATTCATTTGTTTATTGTCGCTCACGCAATTCGATATACTTTTAGGTAAGTTTATAGATGTGAAACAATGATTTATGTGAAATTCCGTCAGCAGTGAAAGTTTCTTTTTTTTCAATTGCGTTTCATTCATCATTCCCATAATTTAACTGTGAAATAAGAACCTTACTCTGAACTCGGAATTTTCATTAGAAGCTATTGTGTCATTGTTTCATATATTCCTCGGCTGCACAACAGCCCGCAGCTCAGAGCAGATGCCTGCGCTGTGCATAGGAAGCCGTTAAGTGTAATGAATCACACCAGAGCATGGAAGTCATTTGGTTACAGTGCGAGGGAAGGATTCTCTCAGCTGCCGTTACAGAAGTTGCGTTACAACTGAAGTACTGTAGTCACCCATGATACAATTTCTGATCAAAGGTTTGCGAGAATACCGTTCATGACGAAACAACTGGGAAATGAAATTCAAAGAGAATGTACGTAAAAGATCTGTTCTAATCTTATAAGTGTAATTATAATTCGTAAAATATAGTTTTAAGTAGTTTTTTTCTTTCCACCCAGTAGAGGCAACTCACATCTACGATCTGCAAGCGTCTACAGTATACGTTATGTCGTACGTTTGAAAATACCTCCTAAGAATAATAGATACAAGCAACTTTTTCAGAAAGCTTTTTAAGCCTTTGCTGAAGAGTAAAAACTAAACTCGCACATCTGGTGGTCACAGTGAAAATTTTTAAATAAATCAATGGTAAATATTAGCATCCCTAAAACAGCGAAGGACGACTCGGTCCCTGTCGAAAGTCAAGGACGTATTGCCGTCGAATTGAGGACAAGAAGATCGATTACGCATCATTTGAAGGCGAAGCGGTCGCCTCGGCCTCTAAACGCTCACGGCTCGCTCATGTTTGCGTACGGCTGAGAACAGACTCGATTTCCGAAAATGTCCATCGGTGATTTGAGGATGAGAAATTTTCGTTTATTTATGGCCTTAATATATAAAAATGATTATCCGAGCTTCAATAAGTTCAGTGCGACTTCGAAGATCGCCGGATTGCTGTACCACCGACGCTGTGAAACCTGAGCGACATCAGTTTCACAGCTCATATCAAAGAGGTTACGCTTTGTGCTGCTCTAAGAGGGTCAATTCTTCCACTATGAAAAATAAAAATCCGTGTTCATGTTTGGCACACAATGCCTAGAATTATTGCACTTATGATTATGAGCGGTATGACCCCGGATGGCCGCGCTTGCCGAAGTCTTACATGCTGTACACACAGTGAGTTGGACTATGCAAAGTATTTTTTTGACACCATTTTTTGGATAAATACATGAGATTTCTGTTCATGTTTTTTTCGAATTATTATTGTCAATTGACTATTCAATTAGAATATGACTCACTATTTTTAATCGTCTATGCTTATGTCTTAATTTAAAGTTCACTTTGATCATGCACAGTGTTATAAAAATAAGGATAACTTTTTATTCAGTATTTTACTGATGGAATTACATGTTTCTGTACTCAATTACTGAGTCCGAGAAAGTGTAATCGAACGAGAAAACAACTAAAGCAACTAAATATTCTAACCAACTAAGTAATAAAGAATGTGAGAACACATGCCTTCCTCCTCTGTAATACATTAATGAGACGTCTGTCAACTGTTGTCAATTGCGCTATGGCAAATGATTTAATTGATCGACAAGTAATCTCAGTAGCTTCCTCAAGGACTTCAAAGCTGAATATTACTAGCCATCAGCACAATTCCTCCTCTTAACAATGAGCCACAAATTTTTCGTTGGATTCACCAAAATCTCTATTTGGAGTACACATCAAAAACTTGTTCCATTCATTTGAACTCATTGTCTAACAGCCATTTGGTCGTGTGTTTTGACATGTGTGTAGGTGCATTATCCCGGTGAGATATCAACGACCTTCTCTCATAATTTGTTGATTATCAGCCTAGGGAAGAAGTCGTCCTCAGAGAAATTACATTTTGAATTTAAATACAGTTTAAACTTATTGGCGAATTAAGTAATCTCCCTAGATACATGCCCATACCGTAAATCCCACACCACCTTGTTCTCTACGAATGGGCGCTCCTGCCAAACGACCATTCAACAGCCAACCAGATGACCACCCATCAGGGCCGTCGAACTTCGCACGGGACTCATCAGTGAAAATTACATGGTTGAAATTGACCTTCATGTAATTCTGTCCCCATTCAACTCTTCTGGGTCTATTTGCTTCGCTCAATGGGGGAGCCTTTCGAAGGGCCTTCTCACTTTGGCAAGGGTATTGATTCTACACCTAGCGGTGCTAGCAACTTTTGGACCACCAGAGACTTCAAAAGTATTCGGGCTGGAAGATTGAAGAATTTCAGAAGTTCCTAACCTTATATTACGGATACACTTTGAAGATAACTTTCGTAAACCCGCTCTTTCTGATGTCTATCTGCATGTTTTTAAAGAAAACACAAAAGATTTGAAACTACGGTCATCACGACGCACTTTTCGACTATATCGAGCGTTGACATACCAGTTTCAAGCATAGAAGTAACTTTAGCACGATCTTCCTCAGTAAGACCAGATTTTTTGCCCATTTTTAAAATTGAAAGTGATTTTGCGTACTCTATTAGATTAGCTCAAATACTAAATTTTTACCAACTTTGAAGAACATGACAATTAACAATTAAGAGTACACTTATTTCATTGAACCTTCATGTCGTTAGAATTTATCATTCCCTATATCACGCAAAAGTGAGAACGAAATATCGTGCGAAAACTGGAAGTACAAAAATACTTAAATATTTCATTTATTAAACATATTTTTTGAGTCGAGCAGAATGCACTGAATATAGCATGCGCCATCTGTTTGTATTGTTCGTTGTCTGTATTATTCTTCGTATGTATGATAAGAATCCATGCCATTAATAATAATAATACGTATTGTGTGCATATTTACATACAACTGTTTTGCGCGTACGCTTTCATGAAACTGCACAGTAATTATTATCATGTAGAAAGAAGTAGTGTGTTAAGCCAGCTATGATAACAAGGCTATAAAATATACGAAATGAATTCATAATAATATAAATGGAGTACCTGGGATGAACTAAATGGTATGATGGTTAGGGTAAAAATACTTTGTTCCGATTCATTGAGAGGTAAAGGACTTAAATAGTTCACAACAATTTGAATAAAAAGCACACGTGTATTTTAATACGCAATGAACTGAAGCAATTTCATTAGGCAGCAAAAATTAGAAAAAGTAGAAATATCACCTCCTGTTTAAATAGATCGTAGCCAAATATCTCTGTGTGCCATGTATGGTGCACATTATCATTTAGGACATGGACACTAGTGTACACTGCANAAATCCCCTGCCCATAGAAACAGCAAGTTGAGAAGGAAGAGAAAGAAAAGATAAAGAATAATCAGCGAAAGAGGCATGAAAACGGAAAGAAGCAAAGTGGGCACCAAAGATAGAAGTCCCGAAGGCCTATCTGTTGCTGAGGTAACCGACATGACTCGGCGTGCCATGCATGGTACACGTCGCCCCTTAGGACACTTCAGTGTACACTCCATGGCTCTGTGTGCCATTATCAGTGTACATCATTTATCGCAAACATAGCTCTTAATTAAAGGTGGCTGCGTAGTTATCGATGAATCTTGGAGGTGTTGCGGACGGACACTACTCGTTGAATTCGACGTCTGAAAGCAATGTGTGGGAATTATCAAGTTTTGAAAGGGTGTGTTGATAAAGAGAAAATTTGTAGTTAGGTTCGGTAATAAATGTTCATACCACAGTAATAAAGTGTCATGTTAAAATAATTGCGATTGCATCTTTTAGCATCGGTATTAGTATCATAAGTACAATTCCATCTTAAATCTGCATCGTATTTCAGGGGCCATTTTGTCGCTGTCTTTCCGAGAGGTCACTGAAGGGGTTTGGGGCTTTGAAAATTTTGTTCTGAGGTGTGGAAACAATAACTTAAGATAATTTGGGTGATAAACTCGCTCACTTAAGTAACAGCGATAATTTTGAAAACCCGACGACAAAATGTCAGAATGCTCGAATTCTTACGCTAGGGACACAGACACATAACGTGCTACTGTGCTTGATATTGAAAAATTTAAAATAGCTCTACTAAGACCAGTATTGTAGACCCTCGGGCAAATGCGCCTTGAAAACTACACGTCCAAAACGTCAGAAAGGGTTTTCATCTTTTTAAGAATTATTGTCTATCAACGTACTTTAATCTATGCCCTAACGTACGGGTATGCTTCCATAATCGATGAAGTTCCACATGCATTTAACCCGTTTTGTATCTGGTGATATAAACAACAATGCTAAGAGAATCCAAAAGGCATCTCTGATTGTTTTATTTTAGGTAGCGAAAGTAAACTTCTCCTTAAGCAAAATGCGTAATTTTAAGCAAATATCACACAAAGATTTTGATAAACCGGCTCAAATTTAATTTAACCTTTGCCGAACGTTTGCCAACAGCTGCATTGCGCGTTCATATCAGTAAATATCATTTAACTATAATGATTTAATGCGTGGTTGAATTTAGATAACATGCATCCACAATCTTGAGGACCCTTATGGTCATTCTGGAGAGAAATATAAACTTACCGACAACTGGGACTGAAGGAGAACATTGCCAATAGTAGTAGTAGTAGTAGTAGTAGTAGTAGTAGTAGTA
>VOMN01138685.1:0-12584 GCA_014899125.1 Orchestia grillus | reverse complement strand
GAGCCGCAGCCTGCTGATGTTGGTTATTCAAAATTATACACCTGTATATTTTCGTAATAGTTAAACGTATTCGTAATTTCACCGAATGCAATTGGGATATTCCAGGGCATCAATTTGAGCGGTGGCCAGAAACAGCGTGTCAGCCTGGCCCGAGCTGTGTACTCTGACTTCGACATCTTCGTGCTGGATGACCCTCTCAGTGCTGTCGATTCTCACGTTGGCAAGCACATCTTCACTAAAGTCATCGGTTCTGAGGGAATCCTTAAGAACAAGGTAACTGATTCTCTTCGGATATGTGGAGGCAATGAAGAATTTTTTGGCTCCTCAGCCACAATTTTATTAAAGCTTGGCTGCTGCTTCAATTTATTCGTTTCAATAATCATAATTGGCCACTCCAAAGAGTAAAATAAATGTATGTGGTGTAGAAATAAGTTTTTTTTTCTTAATGGTCATTACATTGTTAAAGCAATGAGGTGTGGAAATGTAAGAAAACTGAATGTTTGTTTAAACGGATGAGTACTGGAGATAGTGACTAAAGATGATCTAAACTGTAAGTTGGAGAAAGGTTACGGAGAGTGGGGAGCGTTAAGAGGGGTGTTGCAGTGCTGAAGTTTGGTTATGAAAATTAAGCAGAGTCAGGACAAAAGTGGGGTTCTACAGTTTTGTATGATGCTAAATCATGGGGAGTAAAAGTGGAAGGCAAAGACGGTTGAACATGTTAAAGATAAGGTGCTTGAGGGGCATTCTTGGGGTTACACGAAGGGATAGATTGATGAATGAAGAGGTGCGTAGAAGAACAGGCGTTGTTAGTGAGCTAGTATGTAAAGCTGGTCAAAAAGAATTGTGGTGGTTTAGGCATGGAGTTGTGGAGTACCACTACTATATCGCCGGCAATATTTGTATATTTCGACGGCTTGTAGTCTAATATTTGTGTTCATTCGCAGACACGACTACTGGTGACGCATTCTATATCGTACCTGCCTAAAACTGACCACATCGTCGTGATGAAAAACGGCGTCATCAGTGAGCAGGGCTCCTACCAGGAGCTCATCGACAACAAGGGCGAATTCCAAGAGTTCCTGCTGCAGCATCTGGCCGAGGCTGAGGAAGAGGTCGAAGCGCCCGCAGGTCTGGTCCAGTTGGGGTCTGGCTCCTTTGGTGGTGTGACCGGGAGCTGTTGGTGGTGTACAAATGGTGTGCTGTGTACCTGGTGGTGTGAGTTGCTCTCGATGTTGTGCAAGTGGTGTGTTGTTAGGTGTGGTGACATGGGGGAAGTTATTGGCGTTATACGCGTAGTGCATGGGACAATTTAGCATCTTTTGAGACGCTGTCTGTTGCAGTGGATGCTTAGCAAGAGACAGACTGAAGGCCGCTTTGTATAGCGGAGCACTTTCTCGAGTGATCTCGGATGAATGCTGCTTGTGACGTCAAGGCAATTTTTTTTTTAATGAGCATCTACCAAACAGTAGCTGGATCATCACAGTGTTCATTTTATTTAACTGGTAGGATGAAACTAATGTTGTATTCAAGAATAAAAAAAACACCGGGAGGCATTCAAACCCAATCAGACGTCCATTCGATGAGTTTGTCGTTACACGGGCAGAACGGGAGGTTTTCGTTTCCAGTGATTTAAAAATTCCAGCAATTATTGAAAGTACTGTGATGTTCTGATAGGCCCTTCAAAAGTTCCAGTGGCCGTAGAATGTATACTGCTTTCTCAGTTTATCATTATAGGTAAGTTTTGTTGAAGCTCGAAAATACCACACCAAAATTCTTGAGTTATGCATTTCGAGAATAATTAATACCAGCAGGACCCGTGAAAATTTCGCAGAAATTTAGATAAACTTCAGGTAAACCTGCCCTTGAGAAGTGGTCGTCTCAAGTGTTGGACAGAGGCTTAAAAGTTCAGGGCAGAGATAGTCCGGTCTTGGAAGCAATTTCCNTCGCTCGAGACCTGAAATTTCACTTGAAAAGAGGCGAAGCCTGACGGAACGGTACGTAGGTACAAGCCTATTAATATATAAAAGATTCTGTGAGTGTGCTTTATGCTTCAGCTCCCAAGTAAAATCAGAGATAGAAATATGCGCTTAATGAATTTTTCGATGATATTTCATTGGTAAAAATTCCACAAAAAATATTTTACTTTTGTGCTAAATATTCAACTTACTGTAAAACTAAAAACCTCATAATTCGCCTTCACTGCCGCTTATGCTTCCTCTCTTGTTCTACTGGGAACTGGAGTTCGTTCGAGTTTTTTTTAGAAAATCCTGAACCCCTTACTAACCTTCTTTGTATGTAGATGCTGTAGTATTCATTGCTCCTCTCGTGCTTTCAAAGGAAATTTGCTCTGACACTGCAACTCATTTTCAGAGCTATCTGACATCAAGACCGCCCTCGAGAAGAAGTTAGGGCGCGAAGTCTTGCAGCGTCAGCTGTCACGGCAGAGGCGCGAGAGCGAGAATGAGGGTGACAACAAGTGAGAACTCGCGCTCGTTTTTATTGCTGCTCATGTAGCTAAACTTTAATGGAATTTATTCCTACAGGAGCTGCCTTCCTCTCGTACCAGACGTCCTACTCAGACTCTAGGAGACCTTAGAGTGTCCAAACTGACTAAAGTGTGATGCTTGTAGCATACGCGGGATCATTACCATAGATTGTTGGGAGGCGACTCAAGAAAGCAGGCGGTCGTTTTTGGCTTGATGGGAACAGTTTTTTTGTGCTGGTTCTACGGATGTTGGAACTATTATTAACCTCCACAAAAATTATTTCTACAGGTGCTAGATTGTCAAATTCCCTAGAAAGTTAATAGTGAAGAAAATTCCTATAAAATTAATAATTATTAATAAAATGTTAATGCGCTAGCTTCATCAGTTCATGAAAATAAGTAGTACAAAGAACACGTCAAATATAACACAATAATGCACAAAGAGTAGAACACAATTATTAATAATAATAATAATTTTCTATTCTCTATCTGAATATGATATAAACTAACTCTAATGTAAGACTAGCTCATCCTTAAAAATAAGCATAGATTTTAAAATATTTTAAATTCTCCAACTCGTTGAGAGGCGAGAGAAGTTAAAGGAGTGCCCAGGGAGGGACAGCTACTGTATTGGAGTCGGGGTTAGCCAGTTAGACTTGAGTAACCCAGCGATGCAGCGTAAGTCAGGACAGCAGCCTTTCCTCTCGGAGGACCAATGCTCTTGACTGTGCACCATTGTACAGTGTTTTCTTGAGTTATGAGAATCATTTTCATGATCAGTTTTTCACCATTGAGGAAATGTTGAGATATCTTCATATTGCAAAAATGAAATAGATTTTGCCATTTTTTTTATTCAACGGGCTACTAAAATTTCACCCCAGAAATCATTTTGAGTTACCTGCAAAATATTTTTCCCAATGCTTTTGTCTGGATGAGGTTCTGAGAAGACATAGAATTCACCCTACATTCAGCGAACTGAAACTTCTGCTGCGCTAGAAATGGATTTATTTTCCTTATGAACTTTGAGTGACACAAAATGAGAGTTAATCATTGGTATGTATGGAAAATCACTGTCACATACAGTATATGTTTCCATTCTCGTATTGGGTTTTGTTCGATTTGATTCTTATTGGTGAAAGTGCTCTAGTAAATAAATGCGTTCTGGTGCATAAGTACATAATAGTTTTACCATATTAGATAGTGGTTAGACTTATTTGTTTCCAGGCTCAGTCCGAAAAAAAAAGGGGAAAATTGAAAATATAACCGAAATGAAGCACAAAAAAGAGTGCAACCAAGGTACAAGAATATGCAATCAAATTTCTGTGTAGAATAGAGCGTTCAGTGCCAAAGCGGTTTATGTGAGCGCCAAAACTTGTAGTCCAACCTGTTTTAAGAAGAAAGGATTTCTCGAAATATGGTAGGCACTAATTTCTAGTTCAGAAATTTGTTTTACATGAGTACATAGTTATTATTTCTTTTCTGTGTGTTCACGAACGGGAAAACTCACAGACCAAAGACAAAATAGCATCGCTAGTGCATTAGACGCGAAAACAAAATTTCGTAAACTGATTGAATATTACATCAAAATATTACCTACTCTACTGAGAAAGTATGTCATCGGTTTCTCTGCCACTATTTTGTTGACATTTGTCTCTTGGTTTCGGTTTGTGGAGATAAAGTCAACCATATTGTTTTCATCACATTGGCAATATGCTCGTATTATTATTTTCTCATCATTGTTGGATGTTTTTCTCATCTCTTGAGTGATAAAATTATTATGACACTTCGTCATACTGTTTTAATCATTTTGCTAATAATTTTTGTCATGTGTTGTGTCTTGACCGTTGTACTCACTGTCGCTCCACCACGTTTTATATTTAATATATCTTCTTTGTGGAGGTACTTGCATTATGGCTTCTTTTTTGTGCCCCGTTCTCCTATCCTTTATGTACTTTATTCGACGTGGTAATTTCTACGAAACTATTTTTTATTTATTCACGTTCAAATAAGTTAATAGCCACAGTATTCATGCTTATGATAACTTCAAATTTCATCTATGAGTACCAACGGTCGTACAAAAATGGAGCGTTCTTCATTTGCAAGTTTACTATTAATCATATGTCTTTTTCGTCTATTTATTGCCTTTATGTGGCTATTTCCATCCATCTGAGAAATTAAAAAAATTATTACGTATCATCTCGGTGTACATCATATGAAGCTTATGAGAACAGTTCCTTGGTACAGGCACCGAGGAGGCCTGTGCGTGACCTGACATGCTCAAGCTCGTGTCACTCTCAGTACTGGGTAGTCCTCTGAATGTTCCTTGAATGATCTCTTTGCCGTCTTCTTCAGGGGGTGTGTACTGGCGTGTTGTTCTCTTAACGTTATTTTGTGACGAGCAGCAGAATAAAACTTTTCACCCTTCTCGTTAAAGTTTAAGTTTTACGATGGATTCTCTATTACACGTTCTTAATTAGTGTTACTCATTTTCATCGTGTTCTCTTTTACGCGAGCATCGGAACATGTGTTTACTTTGTTCTCTCTTTGTGATCGAGCTATGGTGTTATTGTCTCTCTATGATCGCGCTCTTTATCTTGTTCCATCTGTGCGATCGTTCTATTTGTCTTGTTTAATATCTCTTGTGGTTGATGCACATGATGGGCATTCGTCTACTATATTCTTGGCATTTTTTTAAAGACTATTTATTCCTATGCTCATTTGCCCTGTTCTATGCGCTGATCCACCAAATCTCATTGTATTAACTCTATGTTAGTGAGCCAGCAGTCGATGAAACTCAGAAGCTGGACGATGATGTACCTCTCATCGCCGACGACCAGTGAGTAACTGATCTTTACTTGTGGGTGCCCCTGCTAGTGTCGCTTCGTAGTGCTGCCGGCTACCCCTGCCCCTGTCCTTGCTAGTAGTACATCGCAGGCCTGGGACACGGCTTAATTCGTGCGTAACACCTCCTCCTTGCTGTAGTGACGTTTATTTCCGTGCAGCTTTCCAATTGTTTGCATTTTTTTGTATATGTTGATATTTCTGTGCTGATTGACACTCTTCTCTTAGAACACTTGGGTATTAGTATCTTGCTGAACCTGCTTTCATCAGTGTATTGTCGTGGCATTTCTTTGGTTCGGTAGTTTTTCCTTTTTGAGTTCGTCTGTTGTACACGTTGGTCATACTTCTCGTGTGAATAAAGTTCATTGTTGGCTGGGACTAAATGGCCGTTAAAACTCTACGTGAGAAAATTCATTTTCAAGCTGTGTTGTATTCGCTTGATCTATGCCTTGCATTTGGTTCAGCCGCTTCTATCGACTGGACATTTGATTTCAAGTTAGTCTTGTGGGTTCACGTCCTCGTCTGAGTGTTGGGCGTGCAAATATTTCTCATGTAGAAATTTGAGCTTTGCTTCGAGAATGTTGAATTGTGTTCTGTGAGTATGCGCATTTTATCAAGCGTTCCATTGTTTTCATGTTGCTGTAGCTTTTTGTTGTATGTAGCGTTGTAACTCATTCAATTTCGTTGCAGATTTCGATGTTATTCTAGTTTATTCGAAGTAGATTCTCAATTACTATTTTCGTCCTTTTTCTTATGAAGTGCTGCTAATATGGAAAGTGACTTTTCACTTCTCACTAACATGACGTATTACTTGTTGCTTTGTTGAGTACCCTCTTTGCCTTCGACATTGTTACCAGCGAGTGCCGTCTTCCTTAAACTTTCAATTATACTGTTTCGGTGTTTCTCTTCGTAAACATTTTTCTTTGATTTCTTAAGTTTTAACGTGTCTGAAATTTTAGTTATTTTTTGTAAAAGGCATTTGATGTTTCTTAAATATCCTTATGCTCTTGGTTGTACTCTAGAGAGAATTATCTGATATCTACATTCTACGAATAACGGGATATGTTTATAGTCGAGTCAACTTTATGATTTGTCTAAACTCCTTGCATTTGAAGAGAACATAGTAACTTTCAGTAGTTATTTTGTATCGTTTGTCCGTGTAGTTGAAAGCCGTTGCATCAGGAACCCTGTGGTCTGCAGTCAGATCGTTCACGCCAAGACTCGCCTGTGCAGGCTGCTGGCATACAAACTAGAGTGACTTGGACAAACGTAACATGTTTTCGTCGACTAAGTTATTTTTATAGGGGTGAACTGCCTTTCTATTTGAATCACATCGCAGGACAAGTGTTAAGCTTTGTGGACGCGGAAAGTGTGCAAGCGTAAGCATGCCTGGCAGGTCTACCTGATTTGATGCGGTGCAAGCGTTAAACTGCGTAATGGTTTTTTAAGTTATTTTTCCCCATTTTCTGTGCAGTGACAAAGTGAATAATTGTTCACTTGAATTTAATTTTAATATAGCTTGTATGTTTTATCGCTTCAACTCTATACTGGATTGAATGTTTATGAAGGTAGATTTCCAACTGTTTGGTAGTAGTGAGTTTTCAACGCGATATTGCCTTAGTCTTGTAAACTTCAAAGGAAAGGCATGACTTTCAAGAAAACGTGATGGGGGCCTGCGCCAGTTGAAGTCAACGTGCAGTGCCTCCTGCATATGGTGCCAGTCACAGACTATGGGCGCACGGTCGAGTTGTATGCGCACGAATTTAAAATGTGAATGCGGCAAGTTTTCAGATATCCATCTAAATATTATATGAAGTTATTCTACTATCGCTCGTTTGGTCATGCCAATGACAGCAGTGTAATGTAACGTCTGCAAACTGAGCTCTCGGCAATAAGCTTCCTCTTTCAACTTATTGTCAAGAATCATTTGCAGAAACAATCGTAAAACATTTCATTCAATTTCTTCAAAAGTTTTTGTAGTATTTTCATTTTAAGTTTTATTTCTGAAGCTAATTAGTGTATCTAAGTGAGGTGCTTGCGTTGGATTAACTTCATTTATTTGTATAACAATTGCATGAATTGTTGATCATTCGTTTGAAACTTATGTAGAGCAGTTGAACGCTTAGTTTTGATGTAGAAATCATGGTATTATTTTATGTTGAAACTTTAATCTCCTAATGTACGATTTTTGCATGCATTTTGATCCAAATCAAAAATCATCCAAATGGTATGCTATTTCTGAAGTTTAGTAAGTCAGAGTATATTTACCGTTAGAAAATGTTTCTGTAGTCATATGAGAATATATTCTTAAGTATACTTGTGACCTTAGCGGTCATTGAAGCACTTGTACTACCCACCGCACAACCTAAAAGTTTCGAATTTCCAAGGTCTGTCGAAATTTGGATGGAATTGTTCTTTCATTTTGTCCTGTTTAGCGATTTGGCTTCGCTGATGAGAGGAAAGTATCACCCTCAGCTATGTTGTTGAACATGTGTGTATTACAGGTATTACTGCCATACATCCTTTTTCTGAGCACTGAAACACCAATTTCGTGCTTATGCTGTTATTTCACTCAGTTATCCCTCATTCATGTACTAAGATGCAAATTGATCACGTGTCTCCGTGGTACAATAGATAAGCCATCTCTTTTTGCGAGCGTTGAAGAAGATCTTGACACCACAAGCAGCCAGTAAACAGTGATCTATGAGTAACGTAGCTTGTGCTCGTTGCAGGGACGCGGTGTCGAACCACAGCACCAACAGCCTGAGACGCCGCACCTCTCGCCTCTCAGAGTCCAGCGCCGCCCCTGCAAAGCCTCCCGTCCCCGGTGACGTCATCAAGCCAAAGGCTGGCGAGAAGATCATAGAGACGGAGAAGGCCGAGACTGGCAAGGTTAAAATCTGCTGCTGTAATGTTCTGGCATGAGTTTACTCAAGTCAAGAGATAAAAATGCTACTTAAATGTGAAAGCTAAGCAAATACGTTAATTCTTTCGAGCAGATATTGCTTGCTTTATACCTCATTGCTTCTGAAAAATGTCTCCATCTTTCACTGTTTGTGCGAACAAATGTCCATTGTTACCCATTCTTTACCATTTTGATGAACGAACAAAGTAGTCATGTTTAAATGCTGTACATCAAAGTGCTGTATCAGACTACTTCAAAGGTAAAGAGACCCATCCAACTATTTTATATGAAAGAAATTGTTATTGCAGTTACTCAATATGAACTCTAACTTAAATTACAAAAACATTTCTTGCGCTCCAGCCCCTTCATTAACGTTTAAAAATGGAATTCATTTTTCCGCACGACACTGCCTGATGTATGTATATGTATGTATGTACATATGTATGTGCTCATGTCCTCTGGCTGGTGCGTTGCCAAGTGCAGTGGAGAGGGCTAGGCACCTATGGCCCGCGCTGCAACTGCGTCCGTTTGGCAAAATATAAACTTTGCTAATCACTCGCTCATTAGACCATCTGATTTGTGCTCAATAATGCATCGAATTTTAACTTTTGATCGGTAACTTGGAATATTTTTCTTCATGGCAAGTTCGTTTCATTAAGATGCTAATTGCTCTCTGTCCCGTTGTTTGGTTAAAGATTTGTCAGCCAGAATCAATTGTTCATTGGACGATTTGGCACACTCAAATTTAGCTTCGTTATTATTCTTTAGCTTTATTTCACGGTGTCACAGTGAGGTGCACTGTGCTGCGTTGTCCTTCAGTGTATGGTGACGACTTTGCGCTCTTTTCACGGTAGGGCGAATATTGCACCGTGTGCCGCGGGGTGAAGGTGCACCTCTGTTCCAACTCCAGCTGTTTCGGTTGTGAATTTAGTGTTATAATTAGAAGGGCCCTTCCTCTTTTTATTTTTATCTGTGTCTTGTGGAAGAGGCCTTTGACGCGAACGTCGTATCTCTTTTCTTTTTAATATGTGGTCCTTTCCACTCTTTAGGCACTCTCCGAGCAGGTGTGGCATTTACATTCTATGTTTATTGATGTGAAAGCTGTCACTGTCGATGTATGTTGAAGTCATGATGTATTCTCACGGTCACTGTCGACTGCATCAACCGCGTGAATGTGTTCGAGCCATTTCGGCTGCGACCGTTGACAGGTTGAGATAAGTAGCTTTCCTGTGTTCTCTATTGGCTTGACTGCATGGTGTGAGCTATTTCGCTCCTTCCGAATTTTTTAAATCTTGGTCAAAAATCTTGTCGAGTACATCTGTCAACGTTGATGTTTAGCATGTTGCTTTCCATTTTCCTTCTTATTTCCTTTAGCGTACATTTCTTCATCGTCGTGCTGACTTTAGAAGGTCTTGTTGGTTCAATAGGTCAATGTAACATGAGTAACAAATGCAAAATGAAATCTACGTCCACTCATGATCTCATGATTTATGGAGTATATTTCGTCATGTACAGGTAACGTGGTCTGTGTACGGATACTACATGAGGGCGATCGGTGTGACGGTGACTGTCTTGACGACGTTGTTCTACGTGGGGTCTCAAGCGTGCACGGTCGGCTCCAACATCTGGCTGTCCAAGTGGTCCGAGGACGAACATTCTAATGACGTTGGCACACGCGACGTGTATCTCGGCGTCTATGGAGCACTTGGTGTCGGCCAAGGTGAGTCTTTCCCATGTCACTGTCATGTTAGTAACCTCCTGTTAAGTTTACTTGAGATTCCAGATTACCTTGCAGAGAGGAGAGAAGGTTTGTTTGTGTGAACGTGTGTGAATGTGTTCACATTTTTGTGGTGAGCACCTTTTCTAGAGTTAATATTACCGATAAATGTACTTAATTACACTCTATGGAATAAACAAAGCTTGTAACACGGGCTGTCATAGGGTTTCATGTTTACCTTTAAATGCGTTTTTTTGTTTTTTATTTAATTTTGATGTTCCTGCGGTGGAATGGCCAGTGTATAGATTTGGTGCAGTCCACCTTCTGAAGGAGCCCAACGGATACGCCGCTGCTCGTGTACGTTTTTCTTTAATTTTTCACGGTACTTTTTCATTCAATACATCATTTCTCTTCATCGAAAATTTGTGCCCACTGTGGTTTTGATTGTGCAGAAGACGTGTTGCCATCGTCGCGACTCCCAGCTTTATTTCAAGAATTCCTTTGTTCGCTTTCGAAACTGATCTGTCTTTCCCTTCACTTACAGATCTCTTCACACTGTAGCTTATTATGTTATGAATCTTTAGAATTTCTTTCATAAAATTACAGATCTCGTCAGAGTCTGCTGTGGTAACTCGGCGTGAATTAATTTGTTGGATTTTGTGCTCAACTTTCATAAACGTAGAGGTAGTATCGGCTCATTAATTTTCACTGAACTTGGCTTCTATCCAGCGTTCATGGTTAATTAAATCGGAATTTTGAGTTCGTGGTGTATTGAACTCGTTAGCTCAGGCTGTTTGCCCTCGGTAGATTCATCAAGATATCTGTATTTTGTTTATATGATCTTGGGGTAAACCTGTGTCATTTTGCTAATTCATGAAAAGAACATATGACTTGTGGTAATTTTCGTTGACTCACTAGAGCTTATTTACACAGCGGTGTTTGTGCTGGCTGCCACACTGCTGATGGCGCGGGCCACCATTGCAGGCAGCTGGCTGCTCCACCAGCGCATGTTGTTGAACATCATGCGTAGCCCCATGTCCTTCTTCGACATGACCCCCCTCGGGCGAATCGTCAACAGATTTTCCAAAGACGTTGACATGATCGATGTGCTACTACCCATGAATTTGCGCAGCTGGCTCCAGTGCTTCTTCGTGGTACTTACAAAACCGTGTTTACCTCGCTGATTTTTAACGGGAAAGTCTGTCATCGCTTGCTACGTGATTTGCCGCTGAAACGATTCGTCGTGTTTGTGGGAAATTTTCTGCGTGAAATCGACTGGGAAAGATTCGTCTATTTTGGTGAAGAGTTGCGTGATCAGTAACGGTAGCGTCTCATGTGTGTCCCCGTTATGGTTGGTGTGGCTATTGTCCTCAATGTCGCCTTTTAAGATTTTCCTCTTGAAAAGCATTTTTTTTAAGCCTACTTCTGCATTTTCTTTAGAGAAAAGCGGAATGTTTCTGAAGAATTGAGAATTGAACCGCAGAAAGGGTCATTTCTTAGTTACGACCTTTCGAACTCAGCTTGATCTCGGTAAACTGGTGTCGAGCGCCTGCACGAGCTTGACGCCTGCGGCAACGTAAACGTTCTTGACCGATAACTCACGGACATATCCTTGTCCATTTTAAACTTATTCTATTCATTCTATTTAAAAATCATAGCTGCAAATACATGTGTACATTATTTCACGTCTAAATTTGCATTGATGGCAATAAATTTGTCATAACGGTTTTCATAACGTTATAAATTTTTCAAACCACGCGTGATGATCGTCATAGTGGGAGGACTTAACACGGCTCAGTGCCATTCTATCGTCCACATTAATTCTGTGTTATTTCTATTTCCTCAGTGACGTGCTTTATGCGTGGGAATCTCGCTTTCAAGTAATCGGTGTGCAGTAATTTTTAATACGTGTGATTTTTTTTTTGGAGCAGTTCTACGTGCCGTATCTTCTCTTCGTTTCGTGGCGTGTCTATAGAACCATCTCAATGCTGTCTGCAGGATTGAGCTGTACACCTCATTCTTTACTAATCAGTTATCTAATTTTATAAATAGGGTGACGAAAATTCACCGATTTCCCTCTATTTCCAGGTAAATGTAATCGGTATTTGGTGCTTCGTGTGACCCTCTCGCCGTATCGCCCTGTCTTGCAGAAGTGTACTTGTTTTTGATGTTCTACTTTTATTTTCTTGTGGGTTCATTTCTAAATTGAACTTGTCACCTTGAATTTATAGGGAGAACTATTTTTTTATTATAATTCATGTAATAAATTTCAATTGTGTGTGTGATTCCCTGGTTTTGTTTTGTTAGAAAGCTCATAACAAGAGATTTGAACGCACTAATAATTATATTTTTATTCAGAGAAATAATATTCATTTCGTAGATATTTCTTACTATGGAATAATTTTATTTTCTTTTGCTTTGTTCTTTTGCACTTGGTTGTTTTCTCTATCTTGAAGTAAATGTTCGAACACATGAAGTGATCAGTTATTGCGACTTCAAAGTTAAATCACTCTTACTTTTCGAGTCCCAGTGGCGGTGACTATGACAACATCACCATTACTTACCGAGATTCTGTGGGGGTGACTATGACAACATCACTACTTTCTGAGCCCCTGTGGAGGTGACTGTGGCATCAC
>VOMN01138675.1:0-30077 GCA_014899125.1 Orchestia grillus | reverse complement strand
GAAACAGTTGAAGATTCAAGTTGGAATGAGGAAACCATCAAATCCGGCTGAATTGGAACAATTTTGCCTTGATGAATGAGAGAAAATACCACTGGACTTCTGCAAAACCCTCATCTCTTCACACAAGCATCGCCTGCAAGCGGTTGTAGCTAATGAAGGCTATGCGACCAAGTATTAATATAGATGAATGTTATGTTACCAATATTTATTTGTCAACCTGTTTTCCTATTTTCGGTGTTGTTTGAACAGTTTCAAATTAAATTCTTGTTCACCGAAAATTACCTAATGTTTTTGATCTTACCCTTCTTCACGTAGGACTTGCAATTCTCCAAGGTTTCCCAAAATATGTTTTAACAGCAAAAAATGTTAATTATTTGGTACGTTACGAATGCTTATTTGACCCCCTGTATGTTAATGCATTGTTACTAATGGAGTATTAGATTACTTCAGCTATAGCTGTTGATAGGCTTTTCGAGACTTCCGTTTTTCGTGCCCTCTTTGCTTCTTCCAATTTCCGCTCCGTCATTCTTTGCCATCTCTTGTTTGTCTTTTCTTCTTCTTTATCATTGTAAACTTGCTGTTTCTGTGTGCACAGGATCCTAATTGGCGACTAACCTTGTGCGTGGATTTGCCGTTCTCCATAGTTCATACTGTATGGTCCTTTCTTTTCCCTCTCTTTGAATCACATTTGATGTGGATAGGAAGCTTTAAACTAACTATAATCTGATGCACTAGCGGAATGCGAATGTAAACTTACGTTATCAGGAGGAGTGGCAAAATGATTAAATTCTGATGCTGAACTGAAAAAAAAAGTATATATTATCTTAATTTAAGAACTATAAAATACACAGACATGGAAACAAATTACATATGCAAAATTGTAAACAAATTTGGAATTTTTTATTTTAGGCTTGATTGATTTTCATTTCCTGGGAATTTCCTTGGATGCTCGGCGGGGAGACCTGAACTTGGAGCACAATGCATTGCCGTTCAGAGCGCTCGCATCAAATAGAAGGCATGGCTGTTCCTTGTATACCGTATCAGTAGACACTCGCGTCTTGTTATATCTTTCAACGAACTCGTGTTCTCGCATGCTCGCGCCCATGATGGACTGCCAGGGCGGTAGCATGTGGTGCTGCGGTAGGGTTGTAGTAGCAGGTCTGAAAATTTATGCTCTTGTATAACGACTCTCGTACGCAATACGTCCTGAGCCTGTTCAAGGATGATAGTTTTGTTATTTTGAATTCGAATAAAATCTAAGTTATTTTTAAGGATTATTTAGTTCCTTGACCAAACCCGTTCTACGCGCAGGTTCTTTTCACGATACAGCTACAGGGTGATCAAACCAAGTGTAGACAAAAACTTTGTTTAGATCTCTTCAGTACGGCAAAGCTATTGATAAATTTTTTAATCAAAATGATAACAGTGCAGGGCAGGGTACATTTTCCTCTCTATTTTCAACATATCCGCCGTAGCCTTCACTACATGTTTCAACCCATCGGCAACCTGACTACATGTTGCCCGGATAGTTTCTTGTGAGACATCTTTCCAGCATCGGAGAAGTTTCACCTTGAGAGCATCAACATATTGATGATTGAATGAACAAGCTTTAGTCTCAAGAATGCTCCGCACTCTGAAGTCCATGGGGTTCAAATCTGGTGACGGTGGCTCCCAATCCTTGGACTCGAAGCCAGCCATACTGTCCTAACACTTATTTGACCAAGGTTTGGGGGCATGGGAGGTAGCTCCATCTTGTTTTAGAGTGATTCAAGTTTCAATAAAAGTTGTATGGGTTCAAGGAATCAAATCGTTCTTCAATAAGTTCCGATGTGTGTGCTGGGTTACCTTCACCCTTTCTTAGATGAATGTGAGCAGAGTTTTCTGCCCCGTCGTGTCGAGGTCACACCACCGCAAAGCATCTCAGTGGCCGGTTTTTGGCCCTGGAAAGACAGACGCATTTTCACGGGGGATGTTTTGCTTAGTTTTTGCGTATATACGGTCATTTTAGTGGTTGTAGATTGCTTGTGCAGTGAACAAGTTTTCGTCAGTTTATAACCCTGGAGGCTGCGTGCCATCACTCAGTTTTTCAAGAAGAAGCTTTGTTTGACTCGACCTTTTTGCTTGTGTGTTCAGACAGCCATTGAGCTGTTCTCAATTGATAGCTTCAAATCCTTTTTCAGTACATTTCGCATTATGTCATAGCTGATAGAGTGAATTTCCTAATGCTTCTCCTTGGGTCCCTCCGAGTTTTTTCTCTTGTTTAAATATGTTAAGGTGTTTCAACTGATCGATTTGGAGTACTTCTTGGTATTGGCAGATGTAATCCAGTTTATTTAAGGTGTTTCAAGATATGATAAACGCCTGACCTGCTCGCACGAGGCTTGAGAAGTCAACAAATTTACTTTGGTTTTTTCCTGTCTTATACAGTTCGCTAATTTCGTTCATAATTATCAAATATAGAAAATGAAGTCCTCAAAAAACATTTATCCATAATACGTTACACTAAGGTCAAATTTAGTCAATATTTCTCAAAAATTTTCTGCTCAACATGTTGTTGTTTAATGATGTTACAAATTGTCTACATCTTGCTTGCTCGCTCTGTAGCGTTGTACTGTACACTAACATCAGCCTTATGGAACAGTCCAATATTGTGCTAATTATTCTTTTCGTGCTGAGAAATACACAGCGGCACTGTTCTAATTTCACCCTGCAGAATAGAGTATTGCAACCGGTACGAACCAAGTGGTCTATTTTAGGGTTTTACCAGAGACCCATACTGTAGAACGTAGCGTTAGAATTTGATCGTTTTAATAGAAGGTGGAATTTTCCTTCCCTCTCAGAGCGTGCCACCATCTTCAGTCCCCGACGCAGGAGCGGCTGCGGCCGCAGCAGCGGCGGCTGCAGCAGCTGCTGCCAGCGCCAGCAACGCTGCCGCCATAGAGAGCATCGTGCAGCAGCAGCAGACCCTGCAGGAGCAAATCAAACAGAGCGAGCAGAACCTCACGGCCCAGCATCAGGTGAGCAGTAATTTGCTCGCTCCGTGGTCTCGTGAACGCTCGAGACCTGACACGGCTATGGTGCTCGGTAATGGTTTGGGTCGGTGATGGTAGGACTAGTTGCTAGGCGTGGCAATGCTTTGTGAGGGTAGGACTAGTTGCCAGCCATTTTCACGTCGTCATGTGTCACTTGTACTGTACATTTCTATTATTGACACATTATATTGTGATGTGCGCGCACAAATTGCTCGTACTGGTTTAGGTACTGTGCTGATCGAAAGGAAAAACTGTTAAAGGTAATTGAGTATCACACTGGGGGCTTATGACTATGCCTCAATCCATTACCATTTACAGTTTGGCCTTCCAATGCTTCATTACGTTGTTTTTTTTTGTTGTCGCGTTACTTTCGTCTTAGGCGAGGAATGTTCAAACCCGATAAATTCGAGTGCGTTAAATTTTATAAGGTAACTATTCCCGATATTCGTAATGGCAACTCCTCATTGTAGAGTCGCCGACGCTATTGCGGCTGGGCGGGGCCTTGAGGCTGCATCCCAATGTTTGTGTTCCAAAGTAATTTGTTGCTAGACACACGCCAACTCCTTTTTATAAACCAAAAATTTTAGATTTATAACCAGGTAAATACCAACTCATTGCGAACTGAGGATGAAGGATGTTTATTTGTAATTTCATACCAGATAAACACTAACTCATTATGAGCAAAGAATGAAGGGTATTCGTTCGTAGTTGCATAATAGGCAAACATGAACTGATAGCAGATAGAAAATGAATTTTTTTTTTGGCGCTGTTACGTCTCTGTTTTTTAGGCGTCGTTTTTGTATTTGAGTATTTTTGGAAGAAGGGATGGGCATGGCGAGCACGAGCTAAGTCTTGTCTTCCATCATTGGAGGCTTAGTGAGCGCATTTTCAGAAGTAAACTTCTTGCGTTAGAAAAAAATTAGCAACTGTTTCCCCCTGAAAAGAAGCGTGTCCCGTCGTTGTCTGTAGCTCATTTGTAACCTCAAAGTTGTTTGATGTGAGGTGTAGAAATTAGCACAGCTGCAGTATTGAAATAGGATTTCCCGTCGTTTACGAATTCCTTGTAATTTGCATGTTTGCATGGTGTTATGAAATCTAACACTCCTTTTCCTTCTTCGAGCGTATCGAACAAGGCACCGAAAACGAACCAGATCGTTCACATTACCTTGGTTGCGCCGGCATTCTGTCTTGGCATTTTGGTATCAGAGCTACTCTTTGTCAGCACTTACCCTTTAGAGTCTCTTGAGACATGTATCAGCTGCAGATATTTTCTAAAATTTAGTGGGAAATTTTTATCCATAAACTCATTGACATGTTTTTAATTTGACGCTTATGCGTACTAACAGTCATTACACTATCATGTAACTTTAGTCAAAACCATTTATACAGGGTGTTTCACTAAAGCGTATACCTCACTTTAGAATATAAATGATTCGCCTGATGTGAAGCTGATTTTAGCTCATTCAGTGTTATAACGAATGAACTATCGCTGTAATAGAAAAAAATAATTCAGCATGAAAGTAATACAGCATACTGAGTTGAAACAACTTGAGCTAAAGGCATTTTTAACTTTGATTTATTGATATTCAGAAGTGAGATAAACATTCGTCTGAGACATCCTCTGTGTGTATACTGAAACAAAAGCAAATTGTTTTAGATGTATGAGTCAATTAGGCGAATGCTGACTCGAAAAGGTTATATGGCTTGTTTCTCCCGTCACGTCACACTGGCAGTACTCCTCTCTCCCGCACTTGCACTCTGATATGACCAGAGGTCGGGTGGCTTGATAGCGGTTTCTGATGTAACTCGCGTTGTAATTATTTGCCGCTCATTACCTTACTGAAGTTTCTTCTTTAAGTATTCTAAATTACAATCTCCAATAGGTCAACAAGAGGGCCTTCATGTTAAGATTCATATTTGTGTTTCTATTTACCTCCTTAAGATTCAACAATGATAAACCCTCGCGTATTATCTCACCTTAATTTCTTTGAATAGCTAATGTTTGTTTCCCTCAATTTAGGTCCTCCAGCAACAGAAGGACTCCCAGATCAAAGAGGGTCTGTACGTCGCTAAAGGCGAGACACTAAAGAAGGAAGCAGAGGAGCTG
Organism: Orchestia grillus; assembly: GCA_014899125.1. Lineage (NCBI taxonomy): Eukaryota > Metazoa > Arthropoda > Malacostraca > Amphipoda > Talitridae > Orchestia > Orchestia grillus. The sequence continues at coordinate 24,938 of VOMN01138675.1, read as the reverse complement.
AACCTCGTCGAGTCGGAGCTCTCAGAGCTGCTGTCGACCATCACGGAGACGTGCACCAAGGACTCCATCTCGGCAGGCAAGCTCTGGATCTTCACGCATGCTACAGACGAGCCCAGGAACAACTGGATTGCGCAGTACCTCAACTACAAAGCCACCTGCCACTCGGCGCCCTTTGCCCACAAGCTGCACATCATTTACCTTATGAACGACGTGCTGCACTCCTGCGTCAGGAAGGGCAGCGTCGAACTCAAGGAACGTCTGCAGCAGGTGCTCGTGCCCATGTTTTGTCACGCGGCCACGTCTGCGCCCGAGGACAAGAAAGCCAAGCTTGAAAAGGTGATACAATCATTCTTGGAAGCTGCTAATTCATCATAGTAGGTATTATTATTATTATAATGTTGGAATTTAAGAAATGGCTCCGTGAATCCATGCTACGAACAACGCAGCCAAAATTAGTTTCCTTTAGTGGGGGTTGAAAATGTAAAATTACCCGTGGCGTTAAGTATAGGCCGGTATGCTCCCTTCGAAATTTCTTAAATAGTAAACGATGAAAAATAAAATGTATTTAGTCCTGAATGTTGGTCTAATAAGAAAATTCCATTCATCTAGATAATATGACATTTCACATTTTACTCGGTTTCTTTTTAATATGTGAAGAAAATATATGTTGTCGACATTTTAAATAATCACCGCAACCATCAGAATGCAACACGAATTACTTTGCGTTGAAATGATTTTTAGCACCCGCAGAGTTTAAGTAAACTCTGTTCTGGGATGTGAAACCTTAGCAGAAAGTACGTTTTCTATGAAGTTTCAAAGGATACTAATGACAAAATATTTCCCGGGTAAATTAAGCTACAAATACTATCTTAAACCCATTTTCTATATTGAAGAACCACATTAACTTCGTCGTATCAAATTCATTAATAAAAATTTGTTCACATCTAAATATTTAGCTGAAGGAAAACATGCGGTAGTTTCATTTCTGCAGTGCAGGGATATTAATCGCTGGATGTGAGCACAGTCTGAAGTGGAGCGCGGGGTGCGAGGCCACGTAGCTGTAGTGTGGACGGTCTAGTCTGGTGTAGCGGGGTCTGGGGCGGGGTCGGGCTTGCTAACCGCTGAACTAGCGGTTGCTGAATGTGGAGGAAGTGGCTTGCGGAGCAACTTGGGAGCCCCTCGTACTCGAGTAGCTTGTTTTTGCGATAGTGTTCAAGCCTAGTAAATATGCATCGATGTATATTTAACCTCTCATCAACGAACTAATTGCACAGAGAGATCATCAGTTGACAAGAATATTATGCTTGTGAATATTCTTACTTTCGTATGTATTGGATATTCTGTCCATTGAAATATGTATCAAGACCAGTAGATTTTGTCCGTTTTAGCCAAGATCAGTTAGTATGTGGTGTCCGTAGATGAGAGATTCAACTCTTACTTCCAAAGATGCTATGAATCAACTGGGTATATCGAAAGGTACCTAAGGGAAACTCGAGTGAAACCTGTTATCTTCAATAGAAACGAAAAAGAGGAATTTTGGGCGCTGGAAATAAATTTTCCAATGCCCTGTTCAAATTAAGGTTAGTATTATTTTAATCTTGACGGTGGAAAAGTTCTTTATATCGTAAATATTTGGTAATTGCGAAAAATACTTGAAATTTTCTGTTCTGTTAATGTAAATTCATTTGTCATTAATAGTCGTATTGATGCCCCCGACCTGATTCTGCCATAAGTCTATTAATACTTGAATTCTGAGTTGTTCTCAGCTAATCACTATAATATTGGCTTGAAAATTATTTCCTGTGCTTACGAGAAAGTATCTCTAGGTATCAGTTCTCACTCACATTTCTGTAGCTCAAAAGTAATAGAAAGAATCATATTCATGAGCCTTGGGAAATTCCTTCTAATACGTAATTTTGTGCAGAAGATAGTTTTGTGTTGCAGCTGCTGTCGTTGTGGGAAGGCAAGCTGAAGCTGGAGGACCACATCTTGGTCCAGCTGCAGAACCCCAAAGAGTCGTGGGCGGCCCTCGAGAAGCGTCATCATGACGACTTCCCGCAAGTTATTCAGACCATCACGCACCACCTGGACACAACCTTTGAGGTGAGGGTGTGTGGACACAACCTTTGAGGTGAAGGTGTGTGGACACAACCTTTGAGGTGAGGGTGTGTGGACACTACCTTTGAGGTGAGGGTGTAAAAATTACTGAGCATGTCGTGAGGGTGGAGACATTCCCTCTAATATTCTGAGATCAGTGGAATGAGAAGCAGATGTCGGAACTCTGAAATCTTCCAAACGAACACGTAAGTCACATCTTTCTGCAAGGAAGCGGACGTCGGAATGGGGGGCTTTGAAATTGGTCTTTGGGTTCAAAAAATTCCTACCAGCGTGCTCTGCCACACGAATGCTGAGAGCTCTAGCTGTTGAGCACCAATATTATGATGCACAAATTGCACACCAATAAACAACAGCGGAGAGCATGCTTTTGGCAAGTTTATCTCTGAATTTGAAATAGAAGTTAATTCTGTGTTGATTGGCAAAATTTATATGAAACTTTACACATATGAAGTGTTTCAACAAAAGTGTGTAAATAGAGTTCTTTCTTCAGTTTCTCCAATTATTGGCAGTCAACTGATACCATTACTGTAGTTAAACTGTAACTGAACAGTCTCGCCGATCCCTATTAAATAATAATTCATATTTTTCGTCATGACAGTATTATATAGTTCACTTTACTTCGTATTTTAACAAAAATAAGTGTCCGATGTTAAGCAATTTAGTCACACTGTTTAATTTCATTCACAAATGAACTTTCGTCTGCAGGGCTACAAGCAGCAGCACAACGCGTTCGTGCAGCACGCCGCCACTCAGCTGCAGCAGCTGGAGCAGCAAAAGCAGCAGCTGGAACAGCAGCACCACCAACAGCAGGCTGGTAAGTGATAAGGCAGGCTGGCTGCATCTGTGCTAAAGATTTGTATGTGTAGCGACCTTAACAATGTTCATATGGGACTACTGTGGGGTGGGTTAAGCACGTGCGGTATTTTCATTCACGTAGAACTTTTAAAATAATCCGACGTACAGTTTATCATAAACTAAGTATGATGGTATTTTCTGTGTTTTGGCCAGAAGTAAGATGGTAATTCAAAACTGCTTCATCGTCTGTGTAAACTTGCAACGAGTATTTCAATGTAGTTGTACATTGGTTATTGCGATAACTTACTGATTCTTAAAATGGCACGTACTCTCTTGTGTTATCATACACTGCATGTAATAATAAATTAGATATTTGATTGTAATCATAATTCCCTCAACAGCATAAATCTATCAAATAAAATTGGTATTGCCATACGCAATATTCTTCGCAGTATACCAGATGTTTGCAGTGTTTAAAATAACAGCTCAGATCGATTCCCAGCTCACACAAACATTTTGCTTGTAATCTTATTAAGTATATGTAAATTATAAATCCCCTATAAATTTGTCATTTTACCTAGTTGATTATTTATCTAAGTCAGCGGTCTCCAAACTACGGCCCGCGAGCCAAATCCGGCCCGACAGCTAAAGGCTTATACTTGTTATTGATGTTGTGACAGATAGGATAAATAACACAGAATGACAATAACTCGGTTTTATGAAAATGGCCCATCGGCCGTAGTTTGGATGCCACTGATATAAGTGACGGACCTGAGGAGGGCTCCATTACTTCATTTTGAATACAAGCTGTCCATCATTTTGTGCACTTGCTCAGTCAATGAAGTATGTCAATGCAGCTTCTATCGAATCACCTTATTCATTGAGTGATTAAGTTCTTGGTTTTATTGTGAATGAAGTGTTCACAAGAGTACATATTTTATCTAAAGGGATATTTTCTGTAGGGAGCGGACAGCAGAATAATTCAATCCTGGAATAGGCATATTCACTTCTATTGTTGTATTTTTCCTTTTTCGATGTATAGGAAAGAACAGATCGAAGTTGTAAAAGTTTTGCATCCTAAGCACTGTTTCAACTTTCGTTCTTCCCTCTCTCTTAGTGTCTTAAATACAGAAAACATAACGTTGGAAGTAAAGCTAAACTTAAAACATTAAACACTGAACATGCTACAAAACGCCCTTCTGTGCCCAAAAATTGTTTACTTAGTTTCTACGGGCACTTCATTGCGAGCTCATAGAAAATTTTATTTCTCGAGTATCTTGAAAAATTAGCTGTTTTGCTTGAAAGTTTTATAAGGAGAATATTGGACTTGGAATTTCGATAATCGCACGATTTTACGTGCAATGTACCTGCGTTGCAGTTTCCGGTGCTACTGTGTGGCTTTATTCATTTTTTATGTTAAAGTTACTTTCCATATCTTCTCAAGTAGAGTTCTTCAATTTTGTCCCCTAAAGTCAACATGATGTACTCACATTACATGCATTAGTTGAATTTGAACTTCTTGAGTACAAATTGCTAGGAAACCAGTTGTGATTTATAAATATTTTTTTTCGCTTTTGGCGTTTCTTAGCATATATCTTGCGTTCTCCACTGAAAATCAAGCGATCCAGCAACCGTTGGTCAGGATTGTAGTGTCATTCCCATTTGCAGCTCGACTGTTTCCTGTAGTTCTCCTTCCAAAAGAGTGCAGAGCTCAGGATTCTGAGCTGCACGATTGGATGTGCGACTACAGATGGGGGCGTAATTTACAGACTTACCTATGATTAGAGTTTTGTAGGGAAATGACAGCAACTATTTGCGCTGCAATTCTCTATATCACAACTTTCATAATTAAGGATTGAAAACTGATTTTATAAGTAGCTAACCCTTAACTACCCATTGTGCCATACCTGGCACATCAGTTTCAAGCTGGGAAGGTTTTTGTAAAACGCCCAACAGTTTTAATGCAGGTATGTATAAGGCTACCAAAGTTTCTCTTGTGAGGCTAAATGCACCCGGACTGCCAAAATAACTTGGTAGTTGAAGTGTTTATTAACGTGCTCTTTCATTCGCACGACTGGAAATGAGTCTTGTTGCTTTTTTACAAAAGCTCTGATGATTGGGTAAGATTGTGGCAAGATTTCTTTCCAAAGAAAATCGTGAAGCATGATCAGAACTTTAATTGTTTTGGAAAAGATACCTACGTACCTTGAAAAATTATATTTTATCAAAAAATACACTGTGTGCTGTGTCTCACAATGAGATTAATCATCAATATAAGAAGAGTGAGCTTAGACGCCCGCATTCAGGTTCTCAGCCTTGAATTCAGACTCGGTCTTTACAGGAAGCGTACCATATAAGGCACGGAGCCTAGGGAGAGGCGGGTTACCCCTTGGTTTTCACAGGAACTTTACCTCAGCCTGGCTCTTTAGGTTTCTAAAGTGTGGCCACTGAAGAATTCTGATATTATGGCTGTAGGGTGCTGGTCAAATTCAGATTCAGTAGTATTGAATGCATGGGGCACATATTCAGTAACCGTCAGAATATAAGGGACAGTAACAACGACAACACTTCGAAGTGTACTACCTAAATTTCATTGCGTGATAGAGTACCATTCATCTTAGAATGAGTATCCCTTTTTTGCAGTCTGTTATGGGTTTCGAGTTGGCGTTAGGCTAGTCTATAGCACCCATTTCTCCAATTGTATAAGAAGCTGTTTTCTTTAATGATTACTTCATTTTCTGTTTCATTCTCGTAGTGATACCATTGGTTTAGTACAAAGTATTGATCGTGCTAGCTCTCACGAGGTTGTTTAATTCAAATTGGGTCTTCTGTGCTGCTGTAACTACAATTTTATCGAATTTCTGGGGAGATCATCTTTACATATATCAGGTGTTGGCTAGAGCCAAACTCCGTCTTTGTCTGTAATAATCATGCTCATTACAAAGACTAAAGCGTACCTCAAAGCACTGACAGAAATTTAAAATGTACTGAGGTGTCCTCGCCGTTACAATTCAGGTTTCACGGTTTTCTTATGTGTATGCATTGCATCATCTATCAAACCAAGCAAATTTAAGTGAGCATCAAAGCAAGGGGTTTGGTCCCCTGGGGTGGGAAGGAATATTGAAACACGATATACCTAAAATGTCGGCACATCAGTGCGGCCTGGAGCGTGGTACCTGAACCAAGTCCGAGGTTTCCAAGGCAGTAATTTGCATGAAATATCATACGTTATTCTCTCAATATTTATGCCAATTTTCCACTGTTGTAAAATATGGCGTAGTAGCGTCATTGTTGGTGTTAGACTTGGTATTAGAAATGCAATCCACTGTTGTACTCGTACAATACGACTTGGTATCGGTATCAGAAGCCACTGCTGTGATGTATGCCTGGTATGTAAACTAAATAATATATTTGTTGTGACTTAGTGGTTTCATTGTACACGCTTTGCTCAGGCGACGGCAGCACACAACCTAGTAAGTCGGTCTTCCTCCGCACGCTGTTTCTCTCTTATCGAATTCTCTTTTGTTGCTTCTTCTCCATTCTTTTATTCCTCCATCTCATCTTGCATTTGTCTGCCCTACCGTACGGTTTACTATTCGTTGTTCCATGCTCCTATCCATTTCTGAATCCTCTCGTCCTCTTTATTCTTTTTTTATTTCGCTACCCGTCCATCCGTCTCCCCCTCTCTTTCCATCCGTCTCCCCCTCTCTTTCCATCCGTCTCCCCCTCTCTTTCCATCCGTCTCCCCCTCTCTTTCCATCCGTCTCCCTCTCTTTCCATCTTTTTTTCCTTCGCTCTTGTTTTTAGCGGTAGTTGATTTGCTGAACTTAGGCTGTAGTACGTAAATGATCCTTTTTTAATTGCTTCATCTCCAGCCCGTGTTGTCAGTGTGGGCTGCCTCCTGAGCACCCAATGGACCATGAGCCCATGTACTCAGCTGCCCCTCATGTCTGGCAGTAGCCTGTACCTTCATCAGTGCATAACTAGACTAGGATTTATTGCAGCCTGTCGTATAATCAAACCACTTGCATCGGCGTTCGATCGTGCTTCTGAAAATATGAATAATTTTTTATAGCTTTGCTTTGGGCTCTTCTAGAGAGTTTTTTATCCTCGAAGGAATAATTTTTCATCCCGTTCAGCCTGCTGATGTTTGCATCCCTTTTACTGCGTTCTTTTGCAATCCTTATTGTCATCGTCCCTTTTTGTAATCATCACGCGACGTTCTTCATTCTCACCGTTGCTACAATTACTCGATCAAAGTCTCTATTGTGATTCAGTGTGGTTGCGACCTATACCCTAGTTTCTCAATGTATTTCTCTCGTATTTCGCGTGTTTTCTAGTTTGGTTCGTTCTATTACCACTTTGGTGAACTTTTTGCATGGAATATTTGGGCTTACAGTCAATAATTTTCATATTTTTTATGAATTCATGTTCGCGGTGTGTAGTATTGATACCCGTCTATATACAGGATCTTAACATTACTCCGTAGCTGTGGCTCTTAACCGTCTGTTTCGAATGGCGGTCCTCATGCCCTTTCCATGTCTCGCATTCCCGGCACAGTTGGCACACAGCGGCTGTAAGGAAACTGGTCTCGATGTGGCCCGCGTCTGCGGGATGATTAACAACCTAGAGGAACTTTTTCGCTACTTCATCGATAAACAATTATCCGGCAGCGGTATCTGCGCTTGGGTCGCCAAAATTATCGATAATTGTAGTTGCTCTGGCGAAAAAGTTTGAGTGAGAATGGAATTTGGTGAGTGAGAATTCCCCTAGAGGACCGCGGACCCCTGGTTGAGAACCGCTGCTTTAGAGGATTCATGAATTGCTTTATTATAAACATTGGCCTTTAAAGTCTATAATGTGACTGGAACTGGAGGGCCAATCCCAGTCTAACTTTTTCACCCTTTTCGCCGCCCTGACGATGGTCAACTATCCGGCTGCGATTTGTGCGCTTGGGCGGCCAAAACTGAAGATCATCGAAGATGCTCTGGCAGAGAAGTTAGACTGGGATAAAAACTGAATTGAGCGCACTGTCTGGCTAACGGACCGGGTGACGTCTAGCGTGAATTAGGAAATTTGTTCATTTTGGAAGTGCTGGCTGATTCATCCGCTAATGAATTATTATGGGCATTTGCTGGCACTGGTGTTATTATTACTTCTATTTCTTTGCTGCCAATTTTGCCAGTCTCATCGCCGAAGTGACTAAGTGTAAAAGAAATAGACATTACTCTCGAGAACAAATATCTCTTATGCCGATATTTTTGCTTGCTTGCACTTGCCTAATTTTCTTCATAGTTAGTTATTAATTAATGATAAGTGCACGAGTCTGTGTCATAAAATTGACCTTAGCGCTAGTGTGTACGTGGTCGTATTGAGTTAATTTCGTGATTAAAGGAGCCATATTTGAACACAAAATATAAGTTACCGATAAAAGTACATGAACATAAGAATCATTGTCATTTGCACTTTATTTCACTAATAATAACCTATTGCCATTTGCTACTTTCACTTGTGCAGCTCAATTTTCTTCTTTTGAAGTTGTTAGATTTAGTCTGTGTACCTTTTTCCTTTTCAATGATGCCAGTGGACTTGCATAGGTGTGGTATTTTTTTGAATATTATTGCATTTGGGTTTATTCGGTTAGCGCACGTGTGCATTTACAAAGGCTCATTTGGTGTGAAGTCAAGATCCCTAAACCCTCTCCTTTGCCTCTTTAAAAGCTTTTTGTAGGAGTTCAAAAGCATTTCTAATTCTTTTTAAGACTTTCCTGCTTTTTAGCTTTAGCCATGAAGCATTTTATTATATCTCTCGTTTTTTACTTTCAATTTGACAACAATTCAGCTTCAGTTATGTCCGCCCCTAGCAGTAAAAATGATTCACGCAAACTCGTTCTCCTGCTGCAGCTGAATGATGAAACATCAGTACACGAGTTAAATTCGCGTTGATATCACCTTGCGATTAAAAGGCCATCTCATTCTCGTGGAATAAATTTACCTTCCCCTGGTTGTCATGATTGAAATTCAACCATCTTCGTTTTCTTTGAAAATCGTGAAAGCTGGCAAACGGTGATGAAGCTAGACGACTGGGAATCCTCTTTTCGGTTCTTTGGACACTCATTCGGGGTGTGGATATAGCTATTTTGATATGTATACGTATCAATTTCAGTTTAACTTTTAAATTTTACATATAAATTCATATATAACTTTAATTTCAGTATTGAAGTGAAATGCTCTGCGCTATGTACATATATCTTGGAAGCTTGAGGCTCCTCCGGATGAAGTAGGGTATAGTGCTTGGCTTTGTTAACTTCCACCGAGTACGTGGTCTTTCTCGAAAGTTTCTTGGCTTGTTCCTACAGAAGTAACTGAGAAAGGACATGAAATTCGATTGCGAGCTACATTTTTAGTCACGTATGCGCACGTTGGTCATTTCCTTTTCTCATTTCGAAGTACCTGATGTTGCGAAGCGGTTCATTTATTTTTTCTCTTGCTCACTTTGTTTTGTCATGTCTTCTACTCTATTTCTTTTCTTGGTGTGAAGTGGTGCCTTTTTTAACCGTGTGTTTGCGAGTCCTTCTGTTTCCTCCTAACGAAGTAATATTATGCGTTTAATCACCATGAGAAAAGGAGACTTCAAGATCACATGCGCCGCTCCGAACTATCTAATTTGAATGAACGGAAGGGAGGATGACGTGTTTGGGACGTGAAATGTGAGATGCTGAGGAATGGCGAAAGAGCGAGTGGAAATAAGGTTGTGTGTATGTATAAGTGAAAGATTTCTCAATTGTATAGTAGGATGGAAGATGCCAGCCTGATTGTTGCTGGTGAAGACAAAGTTGGACATGAGGGTGTCAAGTGATCATGTTAAAGGAGGTGGAGCTGAAGGGAGTGAAAAAAAAGCATTAAAGAGTGAATATCTTGGTTATGGTGGTGGGGACAATGAGTGTTGAATTATATATATTTTCAATTGTAGCGTACGAGAAAAAGTACTATATGAGGTGTGGTAAGATCTGAACCACGTATTGGAGTGAGAGTGAAAAAATTAAATGTTTAGATAGTGAATAAACGTGTCTATTTGAAGATTTTGTTGAAGAAAAGGGATATAAGTCTATGTTTATGAGTCAAAGTCGGTAAGAGATCAACTGTGACGAAAAATTTTGTTGGTCAATGTAACCAAGTTTATTCTAAAGCTACGATTCATTAAAAAACTTCGACCTTCACCATATGAAGATAAATTCATAAGTGAAATTATGTCCTAACTTAAATTAATCGTTATCAGTAACGAAGTTTTCAATTCATCCAATGACAATAAGTAAGTACTTAAGTAATTAGTATCTCATAGTGCTAATATGTACGCACAAATGAGCCACAATTTTTTTACGATCATAGTCAGTAAAATTCAATAGATCAATATCGAATTTTAAATTAGATGAATAGTAAGAGTTCTTTTTCAGTAGTTTCCTCGTGATTTGTCGACGCACCATTGGGAGGAAATTTTCACGATCATGTCTCATTGAATGCCGTGCACTCCAGTCTTTGTGTTCGCATTGTTGAGGTCCTCGCTTCATCCGTCTTAGCTAGTGCAGGAATATCAGAAAATATTTCGTGTGCCACAACAAGTAAATAAATGTTCTCTTCGTGGAGCGCAAGAATGCGATGTGATGTTGCTATGAACTCTGTTTTAGGTACTAACGTCAGTACAACCTTCCGTCTGTATTTTATCTGGATTTTCTTGGCTTGTTCACAGCTTTTTAACTCTTAGTTTACTTATTGTCCATTTTGTTCATGGTTGAGGCTTATGTCACTAACACTGTGTGTGTATGAGCAGTGGCCGCAGCACAAGTGGCTGCTGCGAACCTAGCAGCTTCCCAGCAGCAGCAACAGCTGCAGCAGCCACCACCACCTCCGCAACAACAGCCAGCCTTGGATCACCTCAATGTTCCTCCGCCTGGCTTCGGTTCTGGTGCGTAACCTCGAACAGAAAAGTTCATTTTAAGTTGAGCCATGTATACGTAATAATTATATTTTGGAGGGACCTTGCAAGAGCATCTGGATAACCGACTTAGATGCATCTAACCGTACCTTCCCAACTTTATATGTTTCCTACGCACAGCTCTTTGTGATTGTTTTTTTTTGTGTACACACCTTGTATGTGTACATTACGTGTTGTACCTCCACCATCGTATGCAGACAAGAAATGTTGCGCCTCTAATACATGAAGTGGGCAGAGTTGGTGTTACGCCTCTGTGTTGCATGAAATGCATGCATATCACAGAGCCTTGTTCCGGTGTATAATTTTCGCTGCACAGAAAAATAAGTATAATCCCAGATTGTGATTATAGGCACAATGCAACTACTCTCAGCTGTGTGCCGCCCAGTTTGTGTGCCGGTTCATAAACTTGTTGGTCCAATACTCACACGACGTCTCGCTAAATTTCAGATTAGTGTCAGAGTTACAAACTCGGACCAATTTTTGTTAATTTTTAAGAAAGGTACTTCTCAGAGATTCTGATCAATGATCTGCGCCTTACGGAAAACCTTCTCTGTTGCAAATAAAATTGCATACAATTGAGCAAGGGCTCGCTGCAAATATATTTTTAACAAAAGCCGCCAATCCTCCTGGAAACACTACCTTTCCTCGATAAACAACCACACCCCACTTAGTTAAGTGTGGAAGAAGATATCCAAAATATCTGGAAAATTCTCTGATGCCCCAGTGCCAACACTTCTCCATTCTGGCACAGAAGTGTCCGAACCGAAAAAAGTGAGTAATATTTTAGCAGATTCATTTGCAGCAATATNCGTTGACTGGTGCGTGTCTCACCTGTGACCCTGCATCCTTAGAATGATACGCGCCTGAAAGTCACTCCGTAGTTGAGGTGTCAATGTGCTTTACCGTACACCCTGGGCCAGGTGCATACTATGCCGCAAGTATATAGGCTGATGATGTGTCTTAAACATAACTATTTTACAAGGGCCCCTGTTCCTCCTGTGCTTTTCATTATATTACAAGGGTTCCCGGCTCCTCTATATTAACGCTCTTTGTGTAAACTACTAGAAAAAATCCTTAATGTCCGTCTGAACTNTATATTAACATTTTACAGAGGTTCTCCGCTCCTCCATACAAACATTTTACTGGGCTTCTCCGCTCCTCCATATAAACATTTTATATGAGCCCGTGCTCCTCTTTTCCCCTTTATTGTTTTATAAGGGCCCTTTCTCCTGTCCCTTTCATCATTTTATAAGGGCCCCTGCTTCTGTACATAAATATTTTACAGAGGCTCCTGCTACTCGGTACAAATATTTTACCGAGGCTCCTGCTCCTCAATATAAATCTTTTACAAGGGTTCCTCGCTCTTCCATATAAGTATTTTACAAGGGCCCCTGTTCCTCCTGTGCTTTTCATTATATTACAGGGGTCCCCGCTTCTCCATTTACGCGTATGGTGCGCCCTAAACATCAATATTTTACAGCGGCGCCGGCTCCTCCTGTCCCAATGGTGGACTTCAGCAGACCGCCTCCTGGGTTCCCTGGTGGTATGATGCCCCCAGATGTGCCTCCTCCTCTCCAGCAGCCTCCACCCAACGATGTGCAGAAGGAAAACCTCGTGCCCAGCATTCCCTACTTCGAACTTCCTGCTGGTAAACCAATTTTTTCTGCGTGCTTACTCGTTAGTGAATGTTGAATTGAGGCCCCAAGAGTCATATATCACCAAGCGCCGGATTTTAAAAACGTCAGAAAATGTCTTCAAAGTTTTACGACTTTGAAATTCGTGTACCTCGAAAACTAATAGCGCTATTCCTGTATTTTTTTTACGGCTCCTTCTTCAGACAGAAGATGGCTTGGGGATGACAGTGGTATACATAACTAGTTTTCGCTACACATGGCGCTTTGTGCCGTATGATTCTACGGACCTCCATTTTCTTCGAGGAGGTGAGATAGGCTATGTTCTTGACTTCGATGAAATTAACTAAGTTTACTCCAGAAAATTACGCCCAAATCCGATATGATTATATCTATATGGATAATCCCTCACATATCACGTGTATTTAGCACAGCAGTCTTGTATTCAAGGTTCTCGCTAAGAAAGGGTTTCCCAAACCCCCCGCCCAAGCCCTTCTTCAAATGTGAAGTCCCAAACGTCAGAAGCAGACGCTTGAGATCTAGCTTGAAACTTGTTACTCTCTTCGTTTATATTCGTAAGGTTTTTATCAACACCTCCATACACCAGAAAAGAAAGTATCCCTTTCACTTCAAGATTATTAAGTAGGAACGTTTCAACTGAACAATTTGCTCAAATTGTCTGTGACACGATGTTGGTAAATGGGAGTACACCTTTCATTTTTCAATTGCCCGTTTTTCAAAAATTTCAACATATTTCATTCGAGTCCCCTAAAAAACACCGATGACTCTCCGTTGTATCATGGGGACTAAGTGCGCCTTGTAGTTGTAGCGCCGCATTGTTGCCTTGAAGTTATATTTCACTAAAGTTATAGTGTCTCTTCCTTTTCTGTGGAGCGAATTAGAGAGTCAATAGAACACTTCGTACCTAGCGTTTGTAAAGATGTCTAGTTCAGTCAATGTTTCGCTTTTCAGTGCTGCATGTTCACTATTGAAATTTGTCTTTAATGTAATGTAATTTTAGCGTTTAAGTGTGTATTGTGAAGTTTCAAATCTAGCTAAAAGATGTTCGTATGAGAGAGGTGTGCATGAGAGGTTTCTCCGCCCTGTCTCACCCGAAATTTCACTATACGATTCCTATGCAATGCATCACACCTACATCGCTGCACAACCGCCTGTGTCGAGAGAAAGCGTGGTTGTGTGCGGAGACTTGCATGCTGTAGTTGTGACCCGCTTGCGACTGCATGTTAGAAGCGTGCTTTTTTTGTGGTATTTGAAGCTCACTGGAATGGATCAAGAGCAATGATGTTGGATAAGATATCGGTACTAATAATTATTGATGAAATGCTTCACATTCATTTCTGGCATATGATGAAGTAGTGTCAGTTTCTACAGAGGCACAAAATATATGCAACGGTATCTTGTTTTCTGCGCCCGACATTGGAGAAAAACTGAGTGTTAGGAATGATATTTTGACAAAAGTCTCAAGTCCCGTGAAAATAGGTGTCCATCTATACCTCTGTACTCATTTTTGAATTGTTTTTATATTTGTACTAATTTACTTGTGTAGCTATGAGCTTTAAAGTGCGGAGAGTGATAATGAGGGATCGGCCTTTCTTATTTCTACACTGAGGATTCGAGTGTTTCAATCAACTAATAATTTATCCAGACTCCCACCCACTGAAATGTTGAAAGTATTTACAACGCTAATTGTGAACTGAAATATTTATCTTCTAACGGAGATATCTTCTTCCGAACGCATCGAAATTACTAACTGTATCTACACAGTGAGGCAGAAAGGACGGTTAATGTATATCTTCATACCGAGCGTTAGTTACTCATCCATTCACGTAGCCGGTGAACAGAACACACATCGCACTAGGGTGGTGAGTCCGTCTTGAACGTGCGTTCTTTCTGCCCCGCCTTTTACTCTGAGTAAAGTTCCTCTCTGTAACTCATTCATAGTAAAACCTTCCGGCTATTGGTGACAGGGCTTATGTGCCCCATGGTGGCGGAGGAGGACACCAAGTACAAGCCCCTCGACCCCTCCAAGATCCGCCTGCCTGCCCCTGCGCCCCCCACCGAGCGGCTGCTCCGAGCCGTCGACAATTTCTACCTGCCTCCCTCACACGAGCGGCCTAGAAACAGGTGCGTGCTCCTTCCCACGAGTGGCCCAGAAACAGGTGCGTGCTCCCTCCCACGAGCGGCCTAGAAACAGGTGCGTGCTCCCTCCAACGAGCGGCCCAGAAACAGGTGCGTGCTCCCTCCCACGAGCGGCCTAGAAACAGGTGCGAGGGACCCTTCTATGACAGTGCTATTGGATAGCTCGGTTGTCTACTCAAGCCTATAATATTTCATTGTAGTATTTTAAGTTGATGATAATTTCTGTTGGAAAGTGTGCTTCAACGTAAGCTTTCAAAGCTACGTTGTGGCTTCAACAAATTTATTTATGGTGACTAGAAAATTGGTTCATGGTTGCTAGGGAATAAGTTCATCGTTATTTGGGAATTAATTCATAATTTCTAGGGAGTTTGTGCTTGATTGCAATGGAATTACTTGATGTTCCATAGAATTGATAATTACTATGACTTTGCACCCGCGTGTCAGTGATTGCAAACGCTTGCTTATTGATCCCGCAATCAGTCGTGGCCAAAGTGATCGAACCTTCAAATAATTTCTTATTTTTTTTGAGCTTCAGAAATTACGTTGTCTAAAGTTTACTTTGTGTGATTGATGCTTTCCTAAACAAGGTTTAATATGCAAAGAGATTATCAAATAAGCAAGAAATTAGCGTAAGAGCAAATGTTCCTAGAATTTTAAAACAGGTAGAAAATTCTGGTAATTCCCGTGTGAAAACATCACCGGACCGTCCAAAATTACCCAATGAACGACAGTGTGGGGTTTTAGTTAGGTTTTAGTTGAAGAATCGCGCGGCACAAGTCCTCAGCTTGCCGGAAAGCAAAAAAAAAGCTGGAGCCTCCTGAGAGACTGGAATAGTGTAATTTTTTCTGATAATGATCTCTTACACACATTTGACGGATCAAGAAATTATCTTCGGAGAAGAAGAAAGGGGGGAAAGTATAATGAAGCCTGCGTTGTTCCCACAGAGATGCATCCAGACACCTTTCATGTATGGAGCTGCTTTTCATTCGGATGAATAGCTTCATTGACATTTTTGTCAAAAAATACATCCATGACTTCAAGGTAGTACCAAATCAGTGCTGCAAGTGCATCTTGGTTTACTCGTTTTAAAATCCCATAAACAGTGGCTCTTGATGCCAATTTCTGTTCGACTATCTCTTTGCATGCTAAATCCTCTTTTAGGAGAGCAACAACCCCAAAATGTTGAAATTTAGGCAGTGTTATATCTGAAACGTAAAAAATTATTTATAGTCTCAGTCATCTTGACTATGACTGTACATATTAACTACTTTTCGGGTCACTGTTGACCTTATTGATGTCTTCTAAGATAACGACGTGTGTGCGCACAGCTGTGCTGCCGAAAGCTCCTGACTTTGTTTGTCCTGATGCGGCAGCAGCGAAGGATGGGAGCAGCTCTCCCTGTACGACTACTACAAGGGCAAGTCCGAGGCGGTGAAGAGGAGGCAGGACGCCATTGATGCGGGAGAGCGCGAGCAGAGCGAGTCTCCCCCGCCTGTCGTCATCCTCACGCCACCCCCTGACAAGCCCGACTGCGAGATGCCCCTCAGGCGGTACAGGTGAGTCGGCCGCGGCCGTGGTGAGAACTGTCTCGACCTCCTGTGAGTGGCATTGTGGCTCCGTTCACTCTCCCTGTGAGTGGTATTGTGGTACGACTTACCCTCTTTGTGAGTGGTATTATGGTACCACTTACCCTCTTTGTGAGTGGTATTGTGGTACGACTTACCCTCTTTGTGAGTGGTATTGTGGAACGACCTGCCCTCTTTGTGAGTAGTTTTCGTTGTACTGCTCATCCTCCCTGAGAGTGGTATTGCGGCTCTACTCAAATTCACTGAGTAACTTAAAGTCCTTGCTTGCACCTGCTCTAACATTCTACTGGTAGTGCTCGATGTACTCTAAATGTGTGTTCTTCATTCATGAGCGTGTCGGCTTCTTGCAAAATTTTAGGGTGATTGTTAGAGCTTTTCTCAACCGAGAGTGTAGACGGGGCTCATTTGTCGACGTTTGCCCGCCGGGAGCGGGACTCGGACGCTCGTAATCGAAGTGCTGTGGTTCTGCTCATTTCATATATCTTGTATGTTCTCTAGAAGCACCATATATATCGAAAATGAGTAATCCCATTGTCATATTCAAACCTTCCTCTATCTGGAAAGCGAGTCGCAAAATCGATGCAAGTCGAGGGGACTCTCACCTCTACGCCTCACTGCTTGGGCCTTGAAACTCTGAAGCCGTTTTCTGACGTTTTTAGAAAGCGGCGCTTGGTACCGTATAATTCTATAGACCTCTTGTACGCTATGAAGTACGTATCTTATATTTCATTAACGTCCATCCGTTTACTACGTGCGTGGCTGAGCGCAGAATTGCATTCACAGAGTTACAGGATTTGCTGCGCCGAGCATAACAGTCCGTGTATGTATTACGAACAAGTTGAGATTTTTAAAGTATTTCTGGCACTTATTGCAGCTCTGTGAGCCCCGAGAAGGACGTGCCTGAACAGCTTGCCAAGACAAATAGCAACGGTGATCGCCCCAACAGGAGCCCTGTCAGGTGGGGGTAGTGACTGGCGTCTCAGTGGTGACTGTGGCATCTCAGTGGTGACTGTGGCATCTCAGTGGTGACTGTGGCATCTCAGTGGTGACTTGGAGGTTGTGTAAAGGAGACGCTCAAATGTAACAACAATAGAGGTGATTGCTCTGAGCTTTGCTTCAGAGCGCAAGTCCAAGGGATTCTGAAAATCCTATGGTATAATTTTACCCTACCACCAGTGACTAATTTTAGTTCATTACATTTTCTGAAAGAAAGGTCATATAGGATAGATTTTTTCTACTACTTCCCATTGCTAATTGTCGTGTTAGCGAGCTGCTCAAAATTTTGTTTCAGCACTGGAAGTCATCCAATCTTTGTCCCCTTACTCTGTAAACACGAAATCAAATAACCTTTTTGCAGTATTTGCACAATACCTTTACAGTCTTAAAAGAATTCTTCATTGTCAATTAGATGAAAATTTTTCGTTGGCCGGTCGATGTTTACGAGAAGAACCTTACGAGAAAGGTAAGTAGGGGTGGGAAAATGACAAACAGAAAAATAATTTCTTGCGCTTCCTGTCATCGACACCGGGATAGTCAAAGCCGACCTTCATTAGAAGTTGAGGAGGCTTGGCGTCTCAGTCGCCAATACTGACTCGTCCAAGGCTTTCAGAAAAAAACGAGCTGAAGCCTTGGACGCATTTTAATTTTCGTTGTAACGGTATTTTGTTCAACTTCCCAAGTGCAACTTATGCAGGTCTCCTGGTCGAGAGCTCTACTCGCCCTCACGATCGCCCCGATCTGACCGACGATCTCCTCGGTCTGAGCGCCGGTCTCCGCCTATGAGAAGATCACCTCGAAGATCTCCTCCCTCCCGACGATCGCCTCGGCGGTCTCCTCGCCGCAGTAGATCGAGGTCTGCCTCTCCAGGATCGAGGTCGCGCTCTGGGTCTGCCTCGCCCAGTGCAGTTGACCGCGTGCCATTCAGGAGGTGAGAGTCGAGCTTTTCAATTTAGTCTTTTGGGTCAAACGTTTGCCTTGTGGTACAGTATCATATTTCGACACACTCGTGCTTAATTTACGAGGTGAAGAGGTGGGAAAGTTTAAGGTTCGCACATACGTTCTTACCCTGGAATGAGGTTCACAAATATAGTAATCAACATTTCTCCCAGTCTTTTTTCTCTACTTCAATTCTCCTAATGTCTAAATAGACGCATTTTCGTTCATATTTACTCTGATTGTGACATTTGAAAGATATTTCGCTACTGCTCGTTCATGACCTCTATTCTTTCATTGTCACCAGTTTTAGAGCTTGCGAGGTACTTCTTTCTTCACTCGTGTTGCGGCTTCTTTCTCTATCTACCCTGCAGTAGTAAACTATGTTACCACCATTATTAATACGATTCTCTATCTTCCATGCTATTCTTTCTCTCATACTCTCCTGCTGTCATCTTTTGTTTGCATTCTGTCTGTCTCATTTACGAATGGAGTCTTGTTCTTCAGCTTTTTAGCGCTCCTGTCGTAGTCCTTGTCTTCGTCGATTGCTTCTTTTCTTACAGTTCTATGCATATCAAATGGGTTGTACAGGGTGCATACGGTATCTGAGTAAACCTTACTCCCAGAAAAAACAGTACACATTAAATAATTCTCTTGATTTTTCGTCGACATAAACTGACTTTGCCTAAGAACGTATGATTTGTATCCGAGGTCCTGATAAGCAATATTCCTCTTCAGATATTTGAACATTTATGGTAAGATGTCGCATTGATTTGCCAAGATTTTCGTCGGTCATGCCATGCACTTTTCTGACAAACTCGTGTGTTCTGAGTGAGTAAGAGCGTTGACAAAGCTGTTTTCTCTTGCTCGTGGCTAATTCATCTCCATAGTTTTCATTCAGCTCCTTTCTAACTTTGCAAACGAAAGATTTGACGACTTTTCGAAATTGCTGTGTTTCGTTTTTATAGACACTATTACAGCGTGTCTTTTCATTACATCAGTTATAGTGGTGTCTTTCATGGGATCTTCTGAAATAAAAAAAATTACTAACAATTAATTAAAATGACATAATTATAAGTGGCCTCAGGAATCTTACGCACCCTGTAATTTATTAATTTGAATATTTTAGGCAGTTTTCATATAATAAAAGAAACTGTCAATTAAAAACAAATGTCGATATGACCTCAAATTAGTATTAATTCTATGCGCTCAAGATTTGTGAAGAAGTTAAAAAGTTTAATTCTCCTAAAGTTGAAGGTAAAATTGGGGTATATTCTATGCTCTGAAAATATTTTCATATCGAATAAATGATTTGAAAATTAGGAACAAAAGGCGTATTAACTTGCCTATATGGATACGAAATTTGCTCTCTACAGGGTGCTGCTAATTTTTTTTAAGTAGAACAATGCAGCCTTATAGGCAAAATAATTTGTATGGGGAAAGGTTATCGGACAGATTATAGCGTAATTACCGTACCGTTTTGTGTTGCAAATTTTTCTTCTTGTTGAGAAACCGGAAAATGTGTATCATTTCTTCTGTTTAGTGACTAGGTAATGCAAATTGCCCATTTCTAAGTTGTAATAGATACTGCACTATGAACAAGAAGCATTTTAAACAAAATATTTTATGCATGCTTTCTTCGCAGGTCTCCCTCTCGTTCTCCAACGCCACCCAGCTTCGGCAGCGCTACGTTCGCACAGACAGAACAGCGGCTGTCTGAGACGAACAAAGGCCACCAGATGCTGCGCAAGATGGGGTGGGGAGGTAGCGGCCTTGGGGCTAAGGAACAGGGCATTGAGAATCCCATCGACGCTGGTGATGTGCGGGACGACCCGCAGGAGAGGTTCAGAGGTCTCGGAGTGCCCACCGCTAAGACGGACCCGTTCGAGGCGTTCAGAAAGAATAAGGGGAAGGCGTTCATCACGAGGATGAAAGCTCGGGCTGAGGAGAAAATGTGAACGAAGCTCTTTTGGTGCAAATTGGTCTTAAGATTCGGAGGCAAGTTGTGTGCATATGCACGTTTAAGGGCATTTCTGCTACATGTGCTCCTGTGCCCTTACAGCTTATGTTTAGGTAATTGTAGAATAAATTGAAACAATCATATGGGTTTGATTTTAATGCACTGTTTTGCTCGTATTAAAGTATGGAATAAAACTCGTGACAATGTGGAATTCCGTGACTAATGAGAACGGTTCGCTGGTAATACATAGTAAAAACCTTAAATGTCAAAAATTTCTCTTCGACTCACGTTCCGGGACTATTTCAGTGGTTGGACACTTTTAAATCTTAGTTCCAACACCAATAGTACAAGTTCAGGCAAAGCAGTGTCACACAAAGCGGAATCCCTCACCATTTGGTAACTATGGCACACGCCTGTCTGGGGAGGAGCTACACACCCTGCTCCTGCAGACACGCCACTGTTTTGGGCGTGGTGGCGCACGGGGACATCCAGACGATCTAACTTAAGTGGTCGTTGTGAAAATCGTGACATTAATCGTCAGTGATGTCGTTCAAGTACTCGTACCTTGAATTAACAGAAATTAACCCTCTACCAATGAAATAGCCTGCTGTGCTCTTGATTGCGTATTTTTGCGCGAAATGTTTTCGTAGCATCCCCAATCATAATTTCGTGAAAATTGAAAACCAGCACAGATCTTAATTTTTGGCGTTACGTATCTCATTGAAAATTATAGTTTTTTAATTAATAATCAATTAGTTTAATTAATAGTTTGTTAATAGTTTTAATTGGTGTTTCTGAAGTTTTAGATTCATCATAAAATCACTAAGGATTAGAAGTAAGCTCACAATTTTTATTGTGTCTATTACTGTGTGGTTCAAATTCATACCAGCACTAAGTCCTAATGAATACATCACAATTCCCTAACGTAAAGAGTTACATGTAAAAGCTAGCACAATTTGGTAGTCAAACGGCAAACAGATGAATAACACTTCCCTGCGCAAGCACGAGGTGCCGTGCCTTTTTAAGTCACTCCAGCGGTGGAACCTCGGGGTCATCGACAAAATCTTCCTCTGCAGTCTTTCCCGTTAGGCCCCGGCTGCGACTCTCGTTGACTTGTCTGTGGTCAGAATTTTAACACGTTGACTCCGAAGTGGGTCATATATGGTACACGCGATCATCTAACCTAACCTAATGTAACCAAAACACTATCATGTATACATACAAATTTTCGAGTTTTCTTCAAATTTGTGTTCATCAATCGAATAAGCTAGTTCTGATTAGAAAGGAAATTAATAGAGTAACCAAATTTTGGAAACCAAATCCTTCATTTTTAAAGTCACAGTAGAGATATTTGTCGGCATGTAATTTTACCTGTGTGGAGAATCGGAGTCAACGTGTTAAAACCCTGGTAAGTAGGGTTAGTAGTCATGATACAACACACGAACTGGAAGGTCTGCGAAACAGCATTGGGGCAAGGGCAGAATTGTATTCAAAAGTACGATATGTGAACAATAACGTTCTACTTGTTCCGTGTTCTAGCAATTCAGTACCGAACTAGTGGACGTATTCTGAACAGCAATGAATTTTGTGATATTCTTACTGCTTAGGAATTGGATAATGGTGTTCTCTGTAGTTCAAAATTAAAAGTATTTAATCCGTAATGAATGAAATTTCATGGCTTCAAATGTGGAGATGTTAGTTTCATGGCTAGTCCTTGTTTAAATCTAGAAGAATTATTCACTAAAACAATCTAGATTATTTAAACCATTCTAGAATTATCTAGAATTATTCAATTCACTGTCGTGCATTGTGTGCATAATTGTCAATTTGCAAAGAAATTCCGAGTAAGAGAGTGAAACTTTTGTGGCTAACGTGATAATTAATCATTGTGTTCGTTGTCGTGGCACATGGAGAAGCTGCTGCAACTTTAAATTTATTCTATTTTAATGATATTGCTACCGGTTATTTTCAAAACATTCCAACTGTGATAAAATATCTTCACAAAGCTTTCACACTCAAAGTCATCATTCAAAAATTCCCGGTGTTTAAAAACATATCAGTGAATGGAGAAAAGAATGGTAGCCTCTGTTTTAAAAGTTAATCAAATCCATCATTTCTAGCAAGAAAATAGGTATAATTACCCAGCACCAACAAAAAAGCCAGTATCACGGACACAACATAACTTACGCTGAGGGTCGTGAATATACAAAATATACAGTTCGCCGAGAAAAAATAACCCAAAAATGTGTGGGGAGGCAGAACCCATGTTCAACGGCCATGCTACGCACGACTCCGACGGTGTGCTTTGCGATGTTTAGATTTTACTATTGACAAGGAAAACCGACTTTTGACACTGCATGGTTCTGGCCTCCATACTCGGGAGTGATGGGATGATTAAGGCGAAGATTCTAACCTTACATTTCACTATATTCGTATGCATACGCGGGATCCCATGGAAAATTATATGCATAGAGACGTCTCTCAGTGGCGATACCTCAGGGCAGAGATTTTGTAGCACTTTATTAACACCTAAATGAGCTATAGTAAAAAATTCTGTCTGATTTTGATATACTGAGAGAAAACGCTGAGGTAATGTGACGCTGACTGAATAAAATAAAAAATTCAAAACTCAAAACCTCGTAGTAGAGACGTAGCCGTTCGGCTGGAAACCTGTCACGCATTACCGTACAAAAAAAGTTTCTCATTACATGTTTTGTTTTCACTGTATCTTTATTGATGTTGTCCCCTTTCATTACTCATCTCGTGTAAAGACTTATTTGAATGAAAGTAGATTTGTGAATACAAACAAATTGTAATTCCTAGAAATTATTTATGAACTCACGTAGTAACACAAGCTATTACCCCTTTCGTATTATAGATGCATGGAATAATGTCCTCGACTTCATTATTTAGTGAGATAGGGCTTCCAAGATTGACATTATACCTTTAAGTGGATTCTTTTGGTGTACCCTGTACACTTCTCAATTTTCAGAAAAATTTTGGAGGATGAAATGAATAGTATTTAAAAGTTGTGTTTAAAAAATCTTCACGAATTTCCGGAAAAAATTAGGAAACTACTTCCCAATCAAGAAGCAAATTTAAAAAGTAGCAATGGTGGAATGCACAGGTAATCTCCCTAGTGTACTGGGACACGCGCAGTGTAGCTCTCTATTGCAGACAACCCGAAATCCTGATTAATACATCACATTTCTCAGACCTGTAATACAAAAAGACGTTACGTATGAACTAAAGAAAATTGAATCCTCATTCTTCAATGCTCCCACTGAGTTACGAGAAAGTACAGAAAGAAAGACGACTCCCCAAAAAGAAGAATAAACAATGAAACACTGCACTTAATAATTTATCTAACCTGTTTACTGATGGCGTCAAGACAAACTCCTTTGAGAACAAGCGGCTTTCCTGTACCTGAAAAAAGTAGAGTAATGATTTATCCACTTAGGTGTACAAACCGTTATGATTTCAAGTATTAGAAATGTAATGTGTTTTCCCTTCATTTGCATTTGAATTTCGATGTAAATTACGTCCAGAACATGTAAAATGTGGTAAAGTGAAAGGTCAATTTATTTTCGATTGCATTTTGAGAGAGTACCTATGTCCAGTGTACTCTGGCATTGAGCGGCCAAGATGAGAATAGACGCCGTATGAGGGGGAGTCTGTACAGGAGGAAAGAACCTGTTTATCAATCCCACAGTGTCTGATTGAAGAAGAAAAGCTAGATCATAGTTTTACTGCTTGGTTCTAACGGATTACTCACCCAAAACTCACTAGTCAAAAATTCAGTCTGTGCAAACACTGTCACTCCATGTTCAGAGGGAGACGAAGTTTTCGAATTTTCCTTTCCAACTCTCCGTTAAAAAATTAGCATTGAGAGCTGAGTAGTAAACTTAGCCAATGAATATGCCACAGTGGGTCAAGCGACGTCATTTCAGTAAAAACATCAATTTAAGGTTATTTTCACTCTTTCGGTACTAATTTGAAAACTTCATCATGAAATAGCCAGCGTGTCCACAGTATCTGCCCTAAGAAGTGGGCTCAATTTTTTCATTTGCGTCTTACTAACGAGGCCTGGAAACAGTCTAGCACATCAAGAAGGCATCGACTCCGTGACCTGCATCAATTTCCGCAAAAATAATCAATAATTTCTATTCACATCCCGATACCATCTCATAATTTTGGCGAAGTATGTAATTTCACGAACAAATATTTGAAACGCTTCTGAAGTAACTTTCAGTTGTTAGTGGAGTAATGCATCCAATAATGGTTACAGAATAAAACACATCAACGTAAATCTCGTGTAGAAAGATATCTCGTTAAGATCAAAACATTTCACCATTCTCTCATGTACAGTGTTAAATTTCAATTCAGCATGAAAGCAATGGAACAGAGCAATATAAACGGAAATTTTACATCTTAAGGTATACTGAATGTTGAATAATACCTAGCTTGTAGGTCCTCCGAAACTGATGTATTGAATAACGAGAACCTAGTTCTTGGTGAATGATCTCTTTTTTTTTATAAGCTCGGCTTTCCTCGGTTTTAATAAATTTATGTACCCGCACTTGACAACGTGTGGAGTGATGTTCACTCAATCTTCATTAAGGCTTCCCATACTTCATCTAGACCTTTCGGATTAATTTACTGGACGCTTTCTTCCATTATTTTCCGATTACCTTGAATCGAGTTTCAATGGTTAGAGTGCCACAATGGTCAGAGTGTGCCACAATGGTCAGAGTGTGCCACAAT
>VOMN01138673.1:0-24488 GCA_014899125.1 Orchestia grillus | reverse complement strand
AGTTGTTTAGTCGTAGTGTTTCGATCCTCGCCTCTTTGAACTTTTTTTAACTGGTGTTGGTTAGGCTAGTTTCTTTGATTACAACTTAATTTATGGAAATGTGACTGGCTGTGAAAGAACATTTCTCACTCTTTTCAGATGCATCGGCTCTGTGCAGCATCTGAAGAACAAGTACGGAGGAGGCTACAATCTTGAGCTGAAGATGGCGCGACCAAAGCGCAGGCGAGGAGCACCCATCGAGCCTTCGGGATCTGAGAGCATGGACCAAGTCCGGGTAAGCCACTTTCCACGCCTCGAGCGAATTTTCAAAATTGTCCAACCGTGGTATTGACAACGGTGCAACAATGCTTTGATAATAATCCAGGTGTAACCATTGCAACGGTGGAATGATGCTGTAATAATGGTCCTGATGACACCATGGTATTGACTGTGGTGTAACAATGGTACTGAAATTAGTCAACATTAGAGACTTCCTACACCTCAAACGAATGTTGACAATGGTGTAACGCAGTATACTGAAAATGAAATAGACCAGATGCTAGTATACAGATTTACAATTTAAAGGAATAGTCTCGAAGTTTGTGGAAATATTAATAAGAAATAGAAATTTTCCATCACTCGTAATTTTCATGGAATCTAATTTGCGCATACATAGAAATTACATCGCATCATGCTAAGAGACCAGAGTTAGCTTTCGGTGCTAAAGAAATGTCTCAAGGGCACGCTAAAATGATAATATTTATTTTGCTAGAAATGTTAATTTTACGAAAAATGTTCAGAGATAGTCTGCTTAGTGAGCAAGTTCGTCAGAGAGGTTCCCAATGTTCTCTTCTCATTTGGTTTGTCGCAAATTTTTACTGCCTTTTCTTTAACTGGTAGTTTCTTGCAAAGAAAGATGAGCCTGCGGAGTGTAGATACGGTACGTATTCTATTAATGTCATACGTTTTTTTCCCGATCTTTGACCGATTTTCACGTTTATGGCAGCGCTGCTATTGAGTAGTCTTACTTTACAGAAATTTTTGCATGAAGACCAATAATACTCGACTTTCGTGTAAGTTAAACAGTGGTGTAGTGTGGGTGTACGACTCGTTTGTGATCATATTTGATAAAATATTCCTTGAAGAAAAATGAGAGCCGATCGGAGGTTTTGTAAGATCATATATCGATGGCAGCTGTCCGGAAATGGTAGACTCAACAGATTGTGAGACCTTCCAGGCGAACTAGAATCATTATAATGCAGTTTTGATAAAATCCTGATGCAGTGAGAGCTGCTAGTATTCATACGCTGTATTAGATACGAAGGAATGAGAAGTGTGTAAAGAAATCTTAAGTCTGCCGAGTACTGCGAAGTTCTGAGCCTTTAAAAGTGAAAGGCAAATTAGGTCACGAGGAGCAAAGACGAGAATAATCTTCATTTTCTAGGTGCGCACTCGCGCGTATTGCAAATGTGTAGCCCACAAAGGTTTGAATGACTCTTTAGAGTCACCATGTAAGTCACTAGAACACACAGGTTGAAAAAAGGAGATTGTTTAGTTTGTCTAAGCATCTTGAACGTAAAAAATTCTCTAATTTTTTATAAGATGTCAAAATTTATCAGGAAGTTCATGCACTCTGGCATATTAGGAGACAAAGTTCGTCTCTGGGTTAATTTCAAGCTCAAAATCTCTGGTGCTAAGTTTCACCGAAAAGAACGTGTCTGTTATGCCTCTTTTTCCCCAACACGAGAAAGGTAACGGTGAAGGTAATGTGCTTGTGCTAGGGAGTTGCCTGTGAGTCGACTCGTTTGTACCTCTTCAGCGCGTCTTGTCCCAGTGCTTGGCTAACACTCGTGGCTTGCGGAAATGGCGACTGACTCGATGTGATGCAAAGCTGATCGCTTCATTCCACTCCTTCAATGTGAATCCTTCTAAGGGGCATAAAATAGGCAATAGGGTTAAGTTAATTTGGTTTATCCATTATAAATACTGTTAATACTGGGGTTCACAGAGGGACACCGATGGGTTACCTCAGCTACAGATATGCTTTCGTTCGAGATTTCTGTCTTTCGTGCCTCCTTACATTTTTTAATTTTCACGCTTCTTCGCCATCCCTTATTCTTTATAGGTTCAACTATTTTTTCTCATTTCACCAGCCTATCTGTCAACTGTAATTCCCTAAATTTTATCAGAAATGTACAACTGAAGTCTCAATGTGACATTCACACCTATTTTTAAGGTTGTAGTCTTAATGATTGAGAAACTGATTGACCCATACCTTGTTTGTAATCGATTTCGGAATCGACGATTTTTTACCTTTATTTTGTAGAATACGGTTAGACTTTTTATTATTTTGAAGTTTATCTTATTTGTATAAGTGAATCTAAGTAACAATAGGCTATGTTTGCACTCTAATTACTATATTAGGAGGTATGCACGGTCACACGATGTTTTGGATCAATACTTCACTTTCCGTGCTTAGGAACATATTAAGAATCACGGTCCGAAGTTTCAATGCTACTTCCACACGTAATTTTAGGGTTGTAGTCTTACAGATCCCAATGAAGTTTTATCGAGATTTCCACTTTTTAATTTTAAGGTTGTGCTTTTACTAATTGAGAAACCGAATGTTATAAGCTTTGTGTGTGACTGATTTCGGAATGAGTCATTTTCATTTTTGTCTTTCTTTTGTTTTTTCTTCTTAATTCTTGCTGTTTCTACAAGCGAGGGATCCTGGGTAGGATTCCCGTTCTCTCTAGTCCATACTAAATGGTCCCTCCTCCTCCATTTGCTTTCTTTAGATCACATTTCCTGTTGATAAGAAGTTTCAAACGAACTGTTGATCTAATTTAAATCTAATCTTCAATCTAAATTACAGCTGCTTAGGTACCAGGAAGACTCGATTTGATTAGAATATGAACTAAACGTCTGTCTTTCAAAGTGTTTCAAATATTGACCGTCATCGTTAGCAGTAGCGAGGGACTTGGTGGAGATGTCGCTT
This sequence comes from Orchestia grillus, assembly GCA_014899125.1. Classification (NCBI taxonomy): domain Eukaryota; kingdom Metazoa; phylum Arthropoda; class Malacostraca; order Amphipoda; family Talitridae; genus Orchestia; species Orchestia grillus. The sequence continues at coordinate 21,511 of VOMN01138673.1, read as the reverse complement.
TCTACCTAGAATAATCCATATTCCGAGACTTTATTGTGTGGCAGGTCGATAATGGTGTTCCGGAAGCATCATTTTCCATTTCCTATTCTTTGTTTCGTGGCTAAGGGTCGGTCCGGCGATTTCCTGCTCGAAAGTCGTGCAGTTTGTCACTCTTTTCTTCTTTCGTAGGTTTTCAGTGAAAAGTTTTTACGAATTTCATATCTTTTGTAAATCGGACTTTTGCGGTGTCAAGTATAAGAAATGTTTTAATCTTTTCAACCTCTACTTTCCAGCGAACTATCATCTCGAGCTTTCCCCACTCCGTGCTGGACGAGCCTCCTTTCGAGGGGCGGCTTGTGTACAAAGTTCCCCAGGAGGACGTCCACAATCTAGCGGAATGCTTCTCTATGTTGGAAGAGCTCAGAACCAAGGGCCTCGTCGCTGAGTATGCCTTCAGCCAGACCACACTCGAGCAGGTCTTCCTGCTCTTCGCCAGAGAGCAAGAGTTTGTGGAGGAAGAAGGTGCTGACAACGAGGTCGTCCAGGGACAGCATTTCTGATTTTATGTTTTTCTTTATGTTGGGAACGAGTCCACGCTTTTCATGATTCGGTTTTCAGGTGAAAATTGAATATGTCAATGCTCTCGTTCAGCGAGTCGTTCTCTATTTTTTCACACAGCAGAGAATTGGCTCCATTATGTCCAGTATTAAAACAGCGTAACAAAGCCTTCTGTGTGCCGAGGGTCCAAAAAATGTACTATTTGTAATTTAATAATTTCGAGAGGAAAAATCAACAAATGCACGCAAATCGGCAGCGAGCACAGCCTACCCACGGCCAATTTAATGGTTGCACTACGTTTCCATATGAAATTAGGGAGTGTGAGTCTCGTCTAAGAATCTCATGTTGCATGTTTCTATAATGGGTATGGATAGAAAGTCTTAGGTTATTGCGTTTCGTATCTTATGAGCGAGTTGCATCAAATATTTGTTTATCTCGAAGCTAATGTTCTACAGGGTGTGTTCTTTGTATGAATATCTTTACTGTACATGTTTCATTTTACGGCTGTGAAAGTATAATTTCTTCATTTTCACAAAAGCCACCAATACAACCGTGTTGTAGTAATGGATTCAATTGCGTAATAATCTGTGAATTTAATATTTAATTTAAAACTTTTAATAGTCATATGGTAGACAAAGTGTCACCTTGAGATTAAAACGCGTCTTTAAGAATAAGAAAATTAACCCTTAAATGCACGCATTTATCTAAAGGATAAACAAAATATTTTGAGGGCAATTCTACATTACAATGAACCAGTAAACCGATATATCAAATTAGATTGAAAAATTTTCCATTTAATTGACTAAATTGCTAGTTGTATCATATACGATACAAGGCGAGACTTCCGGTTATTTCCATCAAATGGTTAGTTTGCATCATTTATGATACACGGTGCATTTAAGGGTTAAACATTTACTAAAGCTACAGATAGCGAATAAAAAGTTTGGCGCTTCATAAGTAGAATAGTTTACTGTTAGGTGAGTGAATACGTTGCTCATATTCGACGTAGCTACGTAACTTTGAATCTCTATTTTTGTACTGGCCTCCCAGTGGCATGCGATGGAAATATCTCTTCCCCAGGTGCACGTAGAATCCTAGATACTCACGAAGAAAGTAGCTTGAAACTCTCGCAAGAGTATTTTTTGGGACCAAACGTACGTACCTTTACAGTTCCGGGGAGCCTTGCGTCGTGACAGAACCGCTGTGGTGATGCTAGATTTGAAGAGCGCTCTTCGCGGATCGGTGAGGTAGCAGTAATAGTAATGATAGCAGCGCTTCAGTAACTGGAACCATCGAAAGAGAAGGAACCATGTAGTATCAACTTCGGAGAACAGTGATCTATGCACGGGGTGTGTTCCCACACAATTTCCCTGCTATAGAAACAGCAAGTTAAAAGGGTAGAACAGATAATCAGTGAAGTTGGCATGAAAGACAATCCCGAAGGCCTAGCTAAAGCTGAGGTAACTTAACGTGCTGCCCCACGGGTCGCCAGTCCCCGTAGCATAAGATAAGATACAAACCTAACCGTATTGCGTATACTAAGCCTCCCTCCTTGGGGGTAGTTAGATGAGGAATATGCTATGTTATACTTGACAACTATAGATCCCTCTCCTGTCTCTCGCTCGAGTTTCGGTGCTCTTCTATGTTACTTTTTCCGTTTTCAATCAATTTATAAAATGTATCTTGCAAGGAGAGATTCTTACAAGTCATGCATATAGGTACAATCCTGGATCATGACAAAGATAGCACTTCATAAAATTCGTGTCTAAAATATAATTCGGACACTTTTACGGTTATGATGTATAAATCAACGGATACGAAAGTGATTTAAATTCTGCTCAACAAGGTATCATTAGTAAGAGAAACAAATTTTCATTCGTGTAAGAAGACATGATAAATAACAGACTGATGTCCTCAATCTTTTGTTTATTCAGAAAAGTTCACCCTTTACTTTCGTCGCACAGGCGCCGCATTATGATAAAACAAATACATTGGTACATGACGTAGTTTTCTTCAGTAAATTTAAGCAAATATACAGCGCAGAAACATGCCTGCGTTTTTCTTCTTTTCCTTCGTGATAGAAATAATAGAAAGTCAATCAGTGACTCACGCGTCCTGATTGCTGCGACTGCACTTCCAATAGATAAAATAATTTGTTTAATTTCCTAGCAAGGCATTGACGGAAGAAAATAACCTATAACACTATGGTAAACATTTCTTATGTTACAGTAAGATCATCACCTCAAGAACCACGCTACAATTTGTACTATAAAAGTAAACCTAATAAATGATGTCAACACTGCCGCGGTGCAAGGTGAGCATAGCGTGGCCTCAAGTGTGCGGTTCCCTCACGATAAGACACTTCCATGGCTCCACTGCGGCCCAGCCACATGGCGTTCAGCTCACAAAAGAACAAAAGCTCCCACACGCTCACTCTTTTCTCAAGCAATAACACGGAAGCTAACTCGGATCAACATCAAGAGCGACACGTGTTCCACAAACCAATCGAGAGGGCCAGTCAGTAATAAAAACCCAGTGGGCGGCAGTGCAAGCAGAATTACAAAATGTCAACAATATTCATTTCATTTGTCAACATCACTGTTAGAATCTACATCGTTATGTACAGATTCATTCCTCGTCTGACTCAGCACGACCAGGAGTCGGTGGGCGGTATCTGGGATACCAAATGTCATAGGAGATAGTATGGAGAAGCAGAGGTCACGTCAGCAAACGTTTGATGAAGGAATAGAGCTTTTAAAAATAAATATTGATGCACTAAAATATTTAGCCAGCTACTAATAAGACATTATTATCTGTGTTTAATCAATTTCTGCTCAATCAAAACGATCGTTACTGCGAGCATCAGATAGTATGAAATTCAAGCGTGCCGCAGAGCTTCAATGTTAAAAGTATTTCGATTAGCATAACCTGAAAAAAAAAACAGCGCTGAGTTTTAAAAAGTACCGTGGTATTATTGTAGCAAAGTAAATTCCGATAAAGTGCTTAAGCAAAAATAAGTCGACAAATAAGCAACACTGAACCCACGTACTGGCAGTATCTGAATCACGTACAAGCAACAGCCACAACGGATTAATGCAAATAATTTTGACGCTTTAGCGTAGACCCCCACAAGGATTCATATTTTCGAAGGAATAACAAAGAAATTCAAGGGAAGTTCAGGAACTACGAATAAAAAAAATTCGAAGCAAGAAAAACTACTTTGAAAACTAAAGGGAAAATGAACAAGAAAGTAAATATTTGTACCGGCATCAATGTTTAAAAGCGATCGGAGTTTTTCCGTTCTCGAATATGGCTTAACAAATTTAAAATAATATATACAGTACATTTCCTATTCAACAAAGTTAACTAAAAATGTACACAGCAAAACTGTAGAAAAATACAAAGCATGTTACCCTACGGTCGGTTTATACAAAAAGATAAAGTAATTAATTGAGGAATTTTGTTTGACTATGGAAATAGAGGCAACTTTAACCTAACGAAAATATCGAACAAAAATGTAAAAAAAAAAATCTTAGAGAAGCAAAGAAAATGCAACCGACTAAAAATGTTCCCCGATGAACAATGAAATCTGTTCGTATATTTTCACACAATCAAATCAAATGCCCAGACCATTTTCTCTCACCCGGAGAGGATCGTCGAGGGTTAACAGTTCCGAAGAGAAAGAAAAAGTAAAAAGGAGAAACCTTGACACGCAAAAGTCCCTTGACCCCTCACTCGGCAACAAAAGACAGGCGTCCAGACGCTAGTGATGCAGGACACCCGTGACAACTTACAAATACATGAAATGACGGCCGCTTTCATGCAAAATTACAAATTACAGAAAATTATATAAAAATTAATTGCAAGTCAATTAAAATTGACCAAGTGTCAAAAGTAAAATCGACGTGCTCTTAAATCATAAATAACCAGCAACTGATAATAATCCTGATCAATCTTAAAAATGGAATCATTTCACGACGTGTCAACGTCGTGGCATGAAAAATATCTTGATAGAAAAAACAATGGTCACTCTCCCTCGGAAGATACAAAGAAAATCTCCCATGTAAGTCAACTCAGTCCATACCAGCGAAACTTTCTGTAAAGTGTAATGGGAACCAGGTGGGGGAGGGGGAGCTAATACTTAACGAAACCCATCTTTTATGTATAAATACACTCGTTTACATGCAGGGTGGGCCGGAAAGAATATCGTTTTGAAGAACTTTTATAGCTCAAAAAGTTATGTTCGCATGTGTATCCTTTTGCATAAAACGGTATCCTTTCACTGGCCTACCCTATATTAACCTTCTGCGTATTAAGCTTTTCCGAAACATATCGATTGCAGTACAAAACCAATGATTTCGATGGGAAGAAATTACAGTACATAAACCAACGATAAAGCTGAGTTTTTACCTGTACCCAGGGTGCGGGGCTGCATAGTGCATCGGCAACAATTTTCCTTATCAAATAAAAGCCATCGAAATAAAAGCTTTCTAAATTATTCACACCTAAATTTATCCAAACCAAAATTTATAATTCGAGCCTAAATTTAACCAGCAGTCTTCTAAATTCTAAGGGGTATTCTTGCGAGTTTGAAAGCCGTGATATCATAAATCTACATAGAAAAATATTCTTCCATCCGGATATTCCTTGCTCCACTTTCCAGTGTCTTTTGCTTGCCTGCTGGTCGCGTGAGTGCGTCTGCGGACAGTGCCGAGGTTCCAAGGAGTGTTCGTGATTGCCTAACCACATGCCATAATCATGCCTCAAACTTAAAGACATCTTCAGGTTTGAAGTTCATTAGTAATTTTTTACAATATCTTTCAACTTTTCAAACTTACGAAATTGCCCAAATTTATAAACTCTTAAGAGACCGCTAATCATATTTCATATTACCGCTCAATCTATAAAAATGCAACGTTTCGATGTTCTTACATCAGGCACTCTGAACAAAATACGATTTGCAGCAAAGATGTGAATATGATTAGAAGCTTCTTAAGAGTTTTAACATGCATTGAACTTGGACTATTCACCATATTACGAGTGCTAGAGAACTGACAAACTACACCGTTAAGTTATAGATTTCTCACAAAAAACTCTACTAATGATATAAAAGAAAATATCCAGGTCGAATATAATTATTAGTTAAATATTTATTCCCACAGTCAGAATGAGAGGCGGCAAATGAGAACATCATGTTCCATGCTTTTTAATTATCTTACTTTGGTGACTTACCGCGAAAACTAAACGAGTCTTACGGCCCATACATCTCCACTCGTACAAAAGCTTTCGACAAAATAGCCAGTCTCGAGCGCTTCTAAGGCGCTCCCGAAGTCTCGTCACCGTCTGCACACACACTCATTTGAACTCCACCTTATCTTCGTAAGCATAAATGTTTAATGAAATAAGCAACAAAACAAAGGTTTCTTTTATCTATTAGATCCCCAAGACGCGCAAAACAATTTCGGCTCTCGTTCAACCTGATCTTGTCTCGCAATCTCCATATTTGGAAGCCTGAAACTGACGTTGCGATCAGCAGCCTCAGCGACTAGAGAGGGCGCACGGTTAGCTTGCGACCTAAGAGCTGCTGTTAGGAAAGGAACACATGTTCGCATCCACACGCGTTTCCCTGCCATTTAATGCAAATGCCGTGTACGGTTTACCACTACGACAATGCCAAAATCTACAATTTAGAAAAGAATGTACGATAGCTAATCGTTCCACATGAGATTTCAACACATTCACCGCATCGTACGCAACATATGATACCCCACTAGCTATCCCAACCTGCAGCGTGTGCCACTACGGGCAGTACCGTGAGCCCCTTTAGGGAAGTTTAAACACGATGAAGCTGTCCAATTCAGAGACGTGGTTAACGTTCCAATGCTAATAAGTCTTGTCCCAATAGTTGTAATCTTAACTGAGGTGCAGGCACGGGCTCCTGCAGCTGTAATTAATGTCCAGTTGACACCAGTAGAAGCTAAAGAGCACCCAGCCATACTCACTGGCTCTTTTTTGTTGCTACTAGTGGTTCTCTGTTGAAAGTATTTTGCATCGATTTTTCTTCTAAAACCGATTATGTTCTGCTGAAAAACCAATATTTTAGATAATTATCAAAACGACCAGTTCTTGTTGATTTATCCGCCTAAAAGCTGTTAGAAGACATATTTTCACTCAAGCTTACATAGAGACCAATTACCTAACCCAAAATTATAAATTACAAAGTAAAATTCATGGTAAAACTAAGATAAAACGCAAAAAAAACCTGAGCGTAACAAGACTGTGCTATCTGTTCAACACGTGTTCCGTGTATTGGACCAAAGAAACAATTCATTCCGCAGTTGCGTAATGGTTGACTTGTAATCCAACACATATGTTGATTGCTGTGGAAGAAAACCCTTAAATTTGGATGCTTCAATGATGAAACCCGTACTTCCGAGTAAAGAGAAAAGGGAAAAAGAAGGAACCGCGTCTAACTTCAGAACAGAAAGTGTCACCGAATTGAAGCCTAACCTCCTAACTCGAGAACAACCTAACGCAAGGAACGTGTTAATCTGTTAACGGTTACTGCCCACCAGGTGGCCGACGGTACATTCACACGGCATGTGTAATCGAAAATGACCGTGTGAATATAACAGCTAAGCGGACATCATATGATGTCAATACCCATTAACATGTTAATCTCGCGCGCAAAGACGTGAAAAAGACCAGTCAAAGTACCGCAAAAGCCCACTTAGCAAACTAATGTGGTAGTCGTCAGGTTCAGTGAAATCAAAAATAAAATTCGCATGCTAATCAAGCAAATCATGCTTAAAATTTCTCTACTCAACTTCTCACAATTTCGTTAATATCCAGCTCAGAATAAAATGAAAAAATTCAAAGTTCATCTAAAATGCATCGCCATAAAATTTTTAATCAGCCTAAAACTACAAACCTCGTACTCATCGTCCTACGCATTAATTTCTCTCAAGAAGAAACACTCGACTTCAAATTTTAGCGTTGGTATTTGTGAAATGATTTTCAGATATTAAAAAAAAGTGGACAACACCACCCTCATCCAGCCAGTAGTCTTTTCAAACCTATCCGGTACGTCGCTATCAAAGAAAAATGTTTAAAAGGTGCATCAACCTGATGTGAGCCGTATGCAAAACTAAACCAAAGATTTGGAGTACACACTATCTATTATTCTCAACCCTTACCCTGTGTATGAACCAGCATTCCCCGCTAGCTCCCTTTTAGCCCGCATCTCCCTCACTATCATCCACGATAGAGTCATCGCCTGCAATGCTGGAAGCAGGGGACTCGGCCCCCGCAATAACACTTCGAGCCACGCGCCCCTGAAGGACGCCCCCTAATGTCGTTAGTCTCTGCACGCCCCCTAATGCACCGCCGATGGCATCAGATGTTTCCATGATGAGCTGTCCACCTGCTGATTCACCGTCAGGACCGTGCGCTGTGGGGGACGTGTCGAGACTAACGCCCCCTAACTGCTGCACCAGCTCTTCCCGGGATAGCACGCAGGGGGCGGGTGGACCCTTGGCTAGGTCTGAAAAGAAGATAAGTCGTTGGCTAGTCGAAAGAAACCGAACATTAAAAGGAGCTGACCATTTATGCCCGAGTACACTATCAAACGGGAAAGCTTAGCTTCATTTCTACACACGCATCAAGACTCACAACCCGCTTTCTATTAATATTATTATTATAATCATGGTTTAAAGCTACCTATCCGCATGAATTGTAATCCAGAGAGTGCGAAGAGAAGGAACTAATTAGTATCGACTCTAAAAAATGAGGAATCTTTGCACAAGGTGTGTTCCCACAAAGGATCTTGTGCGCATAGAAACATTAAATTAAGAATGGAGAGGAAGGAAGGAAAGACAAAGAAGAGATAGCAAAGAAGTTGAAAATTTAAAGAACCAAAGTCTACACGAAAGGTAGAAGTCCGAAATCCTATCTGAAGGTGAGGTAATCTAACAGTGTCCCCTTGGGGACGCCAGTCCTCATAGCATACAGAGTGACACAAAATACCTGCGACAATTTTATTTTTTAACTATGTAAAGTACTGTAATGTGAGCTGACATTTCTAATATTTTTAGACTTAATAGGGTTTGGTACCAACTTCCACTCATTGAAAAAATTACTCCGCTATTAAGACATATTATTTCAGTACGGCATTGGAAAGTCAACGGTTTGCTGTCGTTAGCTTCATTGGGCAGGATAGTCTGCAACTGAAATTTTGAAAGCGCTTAATTTTCCGAGAAAAAGGCGTAGTTTCGTGTACCGCACGATCCAACGTTATAAGGAGGCTGATAGCGTAAAAAATCGCACCAGAAGTAGCCGACCAAGAACCACGATAACCCAGAGAGTCAAGAAAAAGATCGCCTTAAGAGTTGCAGGAAATCCCCAGAGGTCTCTGAGGAAAATGGCTGCAGAGCTCGGTGTATCGAAAGAATCTGTTCGTCGCAAGGTGAGAGATTAGGGACCCTTCCCTCTGAAATTCAGAAACATCTATTCCCTAATGAACGCTTCAAGAGAACACCGTTAAAAAAAAGTCTTGTTGATGCCCCTAATCGCAGCTTATGATCTTGACTGTCGTGTTCACCGAGAAAATATCCACCACTGAACAAGCTTTCAATCGTCAAAATGATTAGAGTTTTCCATACAAAGTCTCGGCAATACCTGAGATCAAGAACGTCCGCCTAACTTAAAAACCTGCGTCTTTCACGGTATGGGCAGGAGTTTCTGTGAAGGGAAAACTCCCCTGGTTTTTGCGCCCCAGAAGAGACAATAAACTCTAAAACTTACGAGGAGCATATTCTAGGGCCAGCAATGAAAAATCTTAGTGCATCCACGTTCTAAGTAGGTCAATTTCATATCTTACAAGATAGGGCACCCACGCACACTTCTAAGCGAGCACAAAGATGACCTAGGACTTCTTAACCAAGGAAGAATGGTTTCCTTCGAGCCCTGATCTGAACCTAATGGACTTTACGTGTGGTCTGCTTTGATAAGGAATGTGTGCAGAAATGGTAATCACTGCAGCGAAAACGTGCCAAATTACGGATGGATGTGGTGCGTGCAGCGGTGGAGTCAACTTCAAAGAGGTGGAAGAAGGTAGAGAGAAAAGAAGGATTTATTTATCGACACTTTACACATGTTATCTTCGAAGTACGGTGAACATGTTCGAACAAATTCCATGTTATTCAGTTTACTTTTTGTGTAGTTATAATAAAAAGTATTTGCTGAGGGACTTCAGCGTCACCCTGTATGATAGGCTCTCTTGCCTATCTTATTACGACTGAGGGGCTCACAACTAATGATGCGCCGATTAATCGGCATCGGCAAGAATCGGCACTTTGGGAAGGAATCGGCAACGGCACATTATGGAAATTGTCGATTCCTACTTCACTCGAAATGTACAACGATAAAAAGAAAAATTACACAGATTTTATATTGTTAGCATATACAGAAGTTTAAGTTTATTACCACCCATTTGTAAATACAGGTACACTTTTTCATTTATTTTTGTGATGTAAATTACTAATAACGAAAACAGTTCGTATACATTAACGTACTATCAGCTATGCTATACTAGTCAAATGTTATACGAGCACATAAAACTCGTGCAGTTTCTAATTGAACGAATTTTTGACAAATTAATTTACAGGTCTGGGTGAAAAACAGGCTCAATATACTACTTTTATAGCATACACATACGCGACGCTACACGTGTTACGTCTGGCAAAACCGCTCGGGCAGTTACGATAATGCTATCAGTCTGTCACGCGTCAGTGACAGTTTAACAATGCAGTGAAAGATGTTGTCATTTTCTCTAAGTGTAATTTAAGTGTAATTGATGTTGCACAAGCATGCATCAAGACCTATTTGGATTGAAAAGTTGAAAATTTCTCCCTTTCATAGGATCGAGATATTTTCTAATCAAGCTGGCCCCAAACATATTTGAGAATTTCAATAATTTGAAAATGGAGTCAATCAAAAATGGCGGCTCCATGCCAAAAGTCATAACGTAAGCGAAAGTTGAGACTGGTACCCAAAGTTTTTTTCAGCCCGTGTTAGACTTGGTTTCATTATATTTTCATGGATGGCTTAGGATTTGTCAGTTTTTTCATAAGGCAAGATCATTCGTAGAAATTTGAGCAATTATTCACCGAGTATAGCTTGGAAAATGCGAGCGTGTGAGTTAGCATACGTGTCATCTGGTGCAGCCATCATGCTCTCAGTAAAATTTGAAATTATCATCACAAACATATAGCTTCGACGTCAATGCAACAGAGAATAATTTGTACGTCTGACTTTTTTTGTGATTTCTCAAGTACGATAGCTGATTATTATCTTATTTATGCATACTCCACAGAGCGTCCCACTTATCGTACAGGCTTGATGTTAACCTCATAGGATAAAAACTTACTTTTCAAGCGTAGAAGTCTAATTTGAAAAAGTTTTATATAAAACATTCATTTTTAAATACCATTTATTTATATTTAAATGACATTGGCTTACCGATATGGTATTTAAATATGGTATACCGATATTTAAATAAATAAGAATCAGCATCGGCAAGGCTTTTGGAATCGGCACATTACTAGTCACAACACGGACCGTGGAACTATGCGAATAGTTCAGTGGACACCCTCCATCTTACCCCAACCGTGTCAAGCCCTTAGACGCATCAACACCATCATTCTCATTGGAGCCCCCCAAGTTTGACAGCCTGGTGAATATGTCAGCGGTCTCGAGGGCGTTCATGTTCTACTGCTGTAGCCAACCGATGTATTCCAAAACACGATGAGCAAAACTATCCCCTTGAATCGTTCACGAAATGAATATAGTGAGCACACACTACCTGCCTCCAGCCCTGCAACCCACCGTCAACGTAGCTCTCGAGTGCTTTCGGCAGGATGGACTTGGCAGCGGAGATGTCTGAAGGCGAGCACTTGCCACTTTCCAGACCTGCATGCCAAATGAAGTTAGCTTTGCATTCAGGAAAAGTGAAATACTTATGCTACGTCAAATCCAATGATCAACTCGAGAAGAAAAAAGAAAAAATGTGAATTTCCTTCATGTTCGTCAGATCTAAAAAAAATTAGAGGAATAGAAAAAAGGGTATTTAGAATAACACCATGTAACAGTTAGGTCACCAATAAGAGCTTTTTAAGAAAAATAATTCCACCAAATAAATGAAAAAAAATGTTCTTTTTTTAATGTTTTTGATCTGTTTGCTGGTCTTATATTTCTTAACGAAACTTCGCTTTTGAAAAGGAAGATCAATCTCTGAAATGAGAGTTCCTATACCAGGTCGCAAGTAGGTCATAAGGTAAAATACTAATACAGTGCCAGTCACGTCACCAATTCACCAACAGAGTAACAGGACGGATCAATTCTGTGAATTATCAGAAATATTGAATTAGCCTGAATTTTCCACGTTACTGACTCTGGTCGTCTTGCTTGCTTGTCTCCTTGAAACCGTGCACAAAAGAGAAAATATACATTCATGTCATGTAAAAACAAGGAATTTAAATAGGGCAAGTTAGTCAAGTGGATACGGGAATAAAAAAGAGGGTAGAATCGTTTGTCTGTCGGCTCTGAGATATTCGAAATTTATACTCTTCGTTTGATCCTGTATCCTGGATACTGACTTAACTGCAAAGGATATATTTCTGGATACGGTTTGATTTTGATAAATTTTATTTGACCCAACGAGTCACGTGTTGTCTAGTATTTAATACAAGTAGCGAGCTTTCGAACAACGTCACCTAGGTCTTCAGACAGGGCAAGCGAAATGTACCAGACGTGATTTACATCACAGGACCTATGACCCCAAATCTCGTATGACACATACAAACGCACATAATAATTTTGAGCTTTCCTAATCATTATGTACCAAACCATACCCTGGATTTCATTTTAGTTATAAAAATCAACACATTAAGGTCAACAGTATCGTGGATACGAGATGGGATATGAATGGAGCTTCTATGGAGTGAGCCTCAAATGTTGGAGTGCTCATACCATTCAGATCAGAAATATTTCAAAAACAGCTCTAGAAAAACAAAAGAAACGAACAAGAAGCCTCAGGGCATGGCGCACAGAAAAGTTAAAGACCGAACACTTCATGATGAAACGATTGGCGAAACTCCAAACAATGAAAGCCTATTTGATCTATCAAGATGAAAACATGAATCAGAACAGCTAGCACTCCGTCTCCACTGTAGTAACATTCAGTAAAAAATTTAATAATTGAAAATATGACCCACCGGGTTGTGGGCAGTCTAGAGTACAATATAAAAAGTTGGCAGTACTAGCAAAGTGCTCCGCTTTAAAGCTATCATTCGAACGCAAGTTCTGGTCTACCTCGCTTCGGTCGAGACTGCACAAGTTATCTGGAGGCTTCAGTCGAAACAGGCTTATAAGCTAAACTTGAGCTCGAGCTAGAAGCTGACGGCAATCGGGGCCTTTAATACGGCCTATAAAACTTTTCTAGTACTCACACCCTAAATAGACTTCCTAGCGGCAAATGTAGTATGCGAGTAGAGGGAAATATAAATCAACTATTACGCTATAGGAATGAATTCAGAACAGTAATTCATATTTGTATGGTAGCAACACTTTTCAAACGTAAGTAAAATATCCAAGTATATTATTTCATCTACAACATAGATTTTCCCTTCTATGGAATAACCACTTTTCAAGTTAACCCAGCGAGAAAAATAATTGTCCTATAAAGAACCAGAAAACCATAATAACAACAACGAAGTGCCAACATTAAAAGACTGTAATGGAAAAATTATGGACTGTGTCCCAAACGCTCGATTCACTTGATGAACAATAGTGTCCTGAATACAGAGTCTGATAGCCCAGACACACACAGAATTCAACAAATTAAAATTTGCTCCAGCCTATACGAATGGCTAAATTATTTTGGAGATACGGCTGCATTCAACGTAGTACAGAAAGTCACCTGCAGCCTTGTGTAACTATACGTACAATAACACTAAAGTTAGCTTGTTACGAAAATCTAGCAGCATGGTCGTGAGAGTGAATTTTAAAATCAAATCCGTATACACAGCGGATGGATAGCACGACCACTTAGCTCTACTGCCACCAAGATCTCACCCAGCGCCAGTCCCATTCTCTTCAGCACATCGATGTCGTCGTGGACTTCGAACGCGCCGTCGAAGCTGAACAGATACTCCGTCCTGGGCATGAACCGAGAATTAGACACACTCAAAGCTTCGAGTTCTCAAGTTTAGATCAGCGTATTTTAAAAAAAAATAACCTGTATTAATTTCAACACGTTTTACCGTTGGGTTTTAAATGCCTTACATCTGCTGGTGTGGTGGGGGATGTGAGGAATGTGTGGTTTCAACTTCATTTTCCAAGGGAAGTACTCCGCAGTCACGTGAATCAAGACAATTTAGTATGATCAATGATAAATCGAAACTCAGATTATTTCTTCAATAATAACGAAGATCTCTACCGTGCTACGTTAAAAAATCTCATTAGATTTAGCGTTGAAAATGGATCTAAATGCTGTGCCTACACAATACAGATATGTTAAACATGCTGAAACAACAATCGCTGCCTTCAAACATTACTTTCTACGCACCCCAGAGCATATTTCACGATGCAGAACGTACGTGGGAATAAGTTTCTCCTGGCTCATCTAATTTAACTCGCATACTTCTATCTCTTTCCAGTGGGAGAGAAACTCATAAAAAATGTAAAACCTAATACAAGAACCTAATTGGTAGATTAGGTTCATATTCTATGTTAGAAGTGTTATATTTTCGATATCGTACTTGCTCATGTCTCTATATTCATGTGATTTGATCTACGAGGTTAAATTCAGATTCAGGGCACTGAAGACCAATTTTTTTCAAATGCGAAACTTTCTTTTTTAGTATGATCGTGGCGTCTGGTTCGTCTTTTCATCCTTAAAATTAAATTTCCTACGAATCATCTCATCTCTATCAATCGCTCCGTTGCGCAAGTGGAAAGCGTGCTTGCCTCTTAGTCAGGAGGTGCCCTGTTCGATACCCTGGAGAGGAGCTTGTCCCTCAAGAAAGGAAGATTAAACCCGAAATGCCTTAAAAGGGGGGCACATCAGTGTGGCTTGAGACGTGGCGCTCGAACTCGAACTCAAGTTTCCAAGGCCTCACTTCCCACTACCGCTCACACGACCAGTCGTGTCTCCCATGCACCGTCCGCTCTCACTTGTCGTTCGCGATGCTGCAGTCGATGGTGGTGCTGTTGGCGGTGGTGACTACCACGAAGGGGAGGTGGATGGCGGTGTTGGGAGGTGGAGGACATCCTCGCTCTGTCTCTTTCTCTCGGTTGCGCGACACGAGCCGTTTGAACGCTATTTGCTGCACACCAATCAAACATGCACGAGTCTTGAATACAGAAACACTTCAAGTTACCATTCCCATAACTCTCATTAATAAAAAAAAAATCGAGATGATTCTCATTAGTATTTAGATACTTCTCATTAACGACAATATCGAAAATGAATCACGAAGGTATTTAGGTAACTCTCATAAACGACACTATCGAGATTACGAAAATACAATAAAACGACCAACTACAAAATGGACATGACCACAACCTGGAACGCTTTACTACCTGCAATATGAGGTCATGAAGCTGCTGCGTCTTGTGTCGTATTCTCTTGGCCCTCCTGCTGCGCTCCTGCGTGAGCTTCCTGCACTCCTGAGCGGTGTTGGTGGGCAGGCCGAGCCAGTGGATCTCCTTCTTCTCCTTGCTGATGATGTCCATAGCCATGAGCACATTGAGGGCGTCGTACACACGCCTTCGAATGTTCTTCTGGTCGTCCTATTAAAGAAGGGACGGGCTGTCTTAACCTATTAATGTCAAAAGTTAGTCACAACGTAATTTGATAAGTTTTGAAATCGATTGAAGAAGAATCCAATAAATCCACTGTGATGTTTCATGATCAAAAAACATACGAATGAATATTATGACCGTAGGACTTGAAGGACCCCAGACATAAATGATATAACTCGTGAAACATCAGTCCTAAATAAAAGTCTCAAGTGTAAACGACAGAATCGCTGTGCCAAACAGGGGTAAAGATGGCGACTGAATATCGAAAGATAAACTTTTTGTCAAGATAAAATTAAGAAGTGTTTCTAAATTCCATGAGGAGACGATATAAAAATACCATATTTTTGCTGACTTACACAATCGCGTAACAGCTGGTTGACCGTTTCGATTTCCTCAGTGAATATACTTTTCTCTATTGAGTGTAAATAGATGAAAGCACTAAATATCGAGAGTTAAAGGCAATAAAAATTTCCGTTGTCCGGTGTGCATCATCATTCTTTTGTGAGTGCTACTAAGCATGTAGATAACGGATAACTATCAATTTGCCAGAGATAGAGAAAAGTTCATGTAGGTATGACTATGACGCGGCGGTGATGGTGTCCCACTACCTTGCAAATGGCAGGCACACACACACCTAACAGTCACAAACAATGAAGTAACTGACACACACACACCTAACAGTCACAAACAATAAAGTAACACGCACACACACACACCTAACAGTCACAAACAATAAAGTAACACGCACACACACACGTAACAGTCACGTACAATGAAGTAATAGGCACACACACATACCCCACACTCACATTCGAGTCCCCAGGATGGCCACAGCGGCGGGGGTCGCAGAACTCGGCCACAAGCTCGTCCGCCACTTCGTTGTAGGAAGTCCTGCCCTTCGCTTTCACTTTCTCGCATACCTTCATGGAGAAGTGTCGGAGTCCCTTCCCGCCCTTCTCCGTTTTGCGGCGTTTGCTGGGGGAAAGCCTTCATAAATACCGCGGGAGACATTTCTCGTGCATGATACTTGTAACATTGAATGTTTCGCAAGAAAATGGATGTCCCTTATCATGCCACGAAATTCTATACAATAAAATAAATTTATCTACAATAAATAAACTTGCGAGGTGTGACGTATATGAAACGAACAAAAAAATAAACTGGACGAAGAATGCGTGCTAATATATAACTATAATCTGGTAAATGTGTGTATATTTTCCCTCGACGCTCGCATTACAAAACCAGAAATATCCTTGTAGTCCGTTTTTTCTTTTGATACACATGCCTTATTGTAAAAAACGGGCACTCTCTCCATTCTCCAGGTAGTGTTACTTTACTTTACATCTAATTTGGGTTTCAATCAAAGATCCATTTATAACAGCATGATGTGACTAAAAATCAATGCTAAATTAAATAAACTAAAATATACAAACTACATTGGCTGTAAATGATTTGAAGTGAATGCATTAAAGAATGGCAACATTCGCTAATTTTGAGAACTCTTAATCATTTCTAAATCTGCAGCAAGATTGCTTCCTAACCTTAAATAGGATCCAATTCATTCTTTACATACCTGAGCTAATGTGGATTCAGGAACCTAGCTTTCTTTTTTCCAAGGCCAACAAATTGTCGGAACGTTTAGCGGAGAACAACTCACCAGGATACCAGGCACTCACTTCTCCACACTGTAGTCAAAATCGAAATCTTGTCTTTTTCTGGCAGAGGAGTGATCAAGGATGGGAGTGTTGAGGTAAAGCTTGCCGGGCGATGCGCTCGGGTTCTGCTGGTGAGGAACCTCCGCGCCAGAGGTAGCTAGCTGTGATTTTGTGGCTTTGCTGGTATTGTTGTTAGACGAGGCAGGGCATGTGGGCACTTCGGGCTTCCTTTGTTGAGACTGGGGCATGAAGCGTAGGTGATTCAAGTTCGGAACGGGTTGGATTTTGGGAACTATCTGGGACTGTATGGCGACAGTATCTTTGTTCGAGTCATGGGTATCTGAGGAGTCCTTGTCGACTAAGAGGGGCGTCTGAATGTGATGCGGTTGCTGCTGTAGTTGTCTTTGCTGTTGTTGCTGCTGCAACATCAATAGGTAATTAAACTTAGTATGAAGAGTGAGCGTACAGCCCCTATCAAGCTATCACGAATTGCTCTCATCACACTCCGCTGTTTTCACCCCAAATATCGATACATAATTGGAACACATCTAATTCGCTTGAGCACAGTAAACTTTTTCCCATGAATAACTAGATCAATTGCATCGCAAACCCATACACCGGTAAAACAAACAAGATTACGCCAATCACCTGTTTTGATATTTAAACAAAGCAAACATTCCGACATTCCTTCCAATGATCTATTTTTCAAATTTTTGAACCTCTATTGCGTCTCTGACATTTGACATTCAGCAAATTATTCACAGCATGCAGTCTACCTCCACCGCACTGCCTGTGATTACATGGATTCGCTTGAAGTTTGACAACCCAACTCTGCGGACTGCCTCCACATGACCCAGCCACGAGTGCTCCACACGGCCGTACCTGGACCTGCTGTCGCTGCTGCACGACGGTCTGGGGTTGCTGCCGCAGCTTCAACTTCACTTGTGCGGGCTGGAACTGCACGGACTGACGGGACTGCTGGACGCCCTGCACGGCTGTCTGCATCACACCAGAGCTACTGCACATCGTGATTTTGGACGCTTGGTTGTTTGTGGAGGCGGCAACGTGGCCGGTCTGGGTGCGGATCACCACAGGCCGAGAGATCGGAGTAAACGTCTTGGCACCACCACCCTGAAATGTGAGTAGAATATCAGCAACATGGCAATCCTAATAATTTTCTTAAATAAATAATAGCGCACACAAGAAATACCAATGAATTTACAGTCAGAATTCTGCGTAATGGTGCATTTAGGTTACATAATGTTATTATGCTCGTTGGACAAAACGAGTTGATTTAATTTCCTGGTAAAAAAAATCATGGTAATTAATTAATACATCTCAAAAAATACAACTCATTAATTATTATTATTAATAAAATACTTCTAATAATTGACCCATATTTTCACTACTGTAAAATCATTTATATATAATACTTTTAGAAAGGGTTATAATAGTTCCGACGGAGCAATTACTTTTACATGAGAAAAAAATCAACAGTGAGCTAGTCATTTGGGATTAACCGATATAAGCTTTTGAATGTGTAGTTTGCCAATAATAAACTAGATAAAATTACACACGCCTAATCATGTAAAACTACACAAGTCTAAACGTGTAAAATTGTACAAACCTAAACGTGTAAAATTACACACGTTTAAACATGTAAAACATACCCCTAAACAATGCACCCTGAAAACGACGCGCATACGTATTACAACCGCCGTTAAATTAAATTCTTAATGACAAAGCGAATCTAAACCGCAGGTGACTTTTTCCATTCATTTCACCATCATTTGAAAATCACATTACGGTCTCAATCACGAAAAATGAAAGCTACCTATACATAATATTTTCTTATATTTTCTCAGTCGAAAGTCTATTTTAGATGCATATTGGCAACAATCTAAGCGCTTGAGACGGTATGGGACATTACTTGCCTAGTTTTGAGACTCAACTTCTCTTCAACAATTCTGGGTGCACGGCATCATATCACTAAGAAATATTAGCATCTCACAACACGCACAACAAACTTGTCCTTCACTCAGTTCACCATGGCGCTAAAGGGTCACGTGCTAAAAATATCCTCGATGAAGCCATGCAATTAGGTCGCTCTGGTCCTACTCCCGTCAAAAATCGCGCTCGGCATTAGGAAGACTAGCTGAGAGTAACCAACGCGTGGCGGTGGTGCAGAAATGTCTTATTTGGGGCCTCCACGGGGTCTTGACAACCGGGTCTACACCGAGAACTTCTGTCCGGCCTGCCGTGTGGCCAGGCGGTGCTATCGTGCACAGCCCTTGCTCCATGCGGTTCTACACAGACGACGGAGGCCGGGTCTAGTTTGTCTGCCATAAAATTGGGCCATCCTGCGCAGCCACAGGGACACTCGGCCTACTCTTGAAGTGCTGCGGCCACCTGCCCTGTCACAAGCCTTACTGCCGTGATCACCCGTATGCCGAGCGAAATTTTTAACTGGGTAAATGTTCAGGGCGTCCGCTAAGCTAAAAAAATGAACTGAGTTAAAAACCCTGTAGTTTGTAAACTAATATTGAAAGCTAGTTGAAATGGTTTCACTGAAATGAGCAAGATTAGATTACTAGTTAGTTTAACCCTAACCTGGCCCTACTGCCTATCCTATGCCTCTTAAGTGGTCTCACTGTAGATAATATTTTATGCATCCACAAACCTCTTCATTATAATAATTTTCGAAACGAATAATAACACCAAGGCTGGGGTAAATATATTTCACACTTTTCATACTTAGCGTATTTATTAAAATCCCTCGAGCATTCGAGTGTACACTTCACTCATCTTCAATAGAACCTAAAACAGAAAAAACACAATAAAATCAACATGCTAGCTAATCTTAGACACTTGAAATATAACAAAAGAAAAAGAACCCATACAGTTTTATTCGTGTGGCCGTGTACTGCCACCTGTTACGAGGTAACCAGGCCTCACCTGCATACGCTTGTTGCTGAACATGAAGGAACCTCCTCTCGGACTGGCAAACAGACAACTTCTGCTCTACATATATAGCAGGATCAGAGACCATGCTGTAGCATTTGATCATCCAATATTGAAACCAAATTTTAAAGTTATAGCCTGTACTACAACTACAGACCTCAGAACTCTTGGGAGCATATCGATCCGTTAACTCCATCCGTCTCTGAATGGCCACGACAGTCCGATACCACTCAAAACACTGGGGGCTCACATACATGTAGAGTCCTCAGGTTTTCATTTCAATTAGATGTAATTTTAATTCTTCTCCTTTTGTAAGATTTCAAGTCTATAGGAACAGTACATTGATCTTATTGTGTTTATGAAAATGCATTTTCCTTCAACGAAATAGATTCGTAATATTTTTCTTATATGTTTTTTTTAACATAAAATTTTTGAACCAGGAGTTAACACTCCAGGCTACTGTATCGACTAAGTAGGAACCAAAACATAGTTTTTCCTAATCGAGGCCCTCAGTGTCAATTAGTATCGCTTGGATGTATCGTTCTCAGCTGCACTCGTAGCTACATAATTGCGTATGGAAGTTAATTTACATATAAGTAACAGTGGTGACATGTTTGCATAGGTAGAATGAATCAAAATGGGAGTTCAGTACTATTATAGAAAGTATTCTGACTTTGCTTTGCCATCTCGGTAATTTTCAGAGCACCCCGCACCAACAAGTAGAGAATTTTTTTTTCGGCATATGTGTCGGCCTATATACGTCATTTCGAAAGCCCAGAAAAACAGCATCGAGATACTGAACTATTACATTCAGAGCTAGTGAGAAAGGCGGAATTTTGACAGCAATGAAAGTCAGAAGTTCTCTCACCGTCTGCAGCTGCACGCTGCTGCTCGTCTTCAGCTGCTGTAAACTGCTCACCGGCACCATCACGGGACCTGCACCAGTGGTAACAATTACTTCTCCTATAATAACGTATCACCATTAATGGGCTTTCATTGTTTTTTACGGGCGTTTTCCACCACCTGTAGCTGGACGCGATATTTATGCTGCTGCCTGAGTGAGAGGCCAAGAAGTTGTATGTTATGGCTTCAATTGTTATACTTTATTTCCTGATCAGAACTGTGAACCCTCGACCACTTTCTTCCGTGTGAGAGGAAATGGTCCAGTACCATGGATGAAAATATTTGGTAGCCTTACCGTCAAGGTAGGTTGTCGAAATGATCACTGAGTTACCGTTACCTGCAGGATAACCCAAAATAGAAGGAACACTGAGATAAATCAATGGAGATCGCTTCCCCTATCGAATGGATTGAACGTGAGAAATGAACGAGTGGATTGTGCTCAACCAACAGAAGCAAATTCAAATAGCTCCTACCAAAAGAAGATGAAATATGTTCCATTAATCCTATTATTGGACAAAATCTTAAACTTTCAATGTCAGTTTCTGAAGTCTCAAAGATAGATAGATAGATATTTGTTTAACCACCACTGATGC
>VOMN01138670.1:0-16551 GCA_014899125.1 Orchestia grillus | reverse complement strand
AAACAGCAACTCAATCAGACAATATGATGTAACCTCTCCCAACTCATTTTGGGTAATCATGCATCCCTGCCCTCATACTTGATATGCCTCAGGAGGCAGCCAGATCCAACTAGTACGAATTGCCATTCGATCGGTGGTTGACTACATCCCCAGCCCGTATCTGAGCCTCTTTCATCTTGATCTTCCAGTGATAGGGAGCCACTGCAAGGGCAAATAAAAGGAATTAACCACTTTTTTGATATAACTTTTCAAAAATAGGTTTTTGTCATGTAAAAAAAGTTATATAAAATAAAGCTTATTAAAAAATGGATTAAGAACAAGATGCTCTGTTTAGCAACCCAAATTGAAGTAAAACATTAACCAAAAAACAATAATGACAATAAAATATATAATTCACACTAAGTAAAATTTATAACAATACTTTATCCCATTTATAGCTAGGTCAACTTTTATATGCTAGTTGATCTGTAAATGTCTACCTTATCTGTAAAGTCATCTACCTTATATTACCTATTATACGTACAATGAAATTGTTTCACATATCATTCATGGAGGATGATATGTGAACAATTAGAGTGGCCAAATTTCAAACTAGTAATACTTTTGTTATCAAGGTCAAACTCTGCATAATCTATAAAATTTAATTAAAAGTTATAAAATATTATTCAAAAACATTCTTAAACAAAACCAGTATCACATCAAAGTTACTAAAAGCCTATTTAATCAGTTTATAGTTATATATCTTTTTCATTTCTTTTAAGATGCACAGTGACAATCACTTGTCGGATGACTTGATTATTATCATTATTAGTTAGGTTAAATTACCCTATCCACACCCAATGCAATTTCAAGAGAGTGAAAAGAAGGGACTATTTAGAATGAACTTTAGAATATATGAAATCTATGTACATGTGTGTTATCACATAACTTGACAGAAGATTTCCTGCTCATAGCAACAGTAAGTTAAGAAAAAAGAGGAAGAAAAGCTAAATATGAGATAGCAAAAATGCATGAAAATTTAAAGAAGCAATAAGGACACAAAAGATGAAAGTCCCAAAGGCTTATCCATTCCTAAGGTAGCCTATCCTGATGACTTAATTTTGCCTGAATTTTTTATTCTATCAGTCAAATTTTATGGTACTTGAACATGGCTATCATACATGTAATATTTATATATACAAATTAAATATAATTTATAAATTATATGCTAAGAGAGACATAAGCAACATTGGACATATTTAGTAATCTTCAGGATATATTTTGATCAGTACTTGTCTTGAAACTTCAAAAGTTAGTAATGGCATACAAATCCGGGGTGAAATCCCTGTAAATACCAATACAAAAAATAGTTCCTTTTCATGCATCATCTTTAAATCTAAAATCTTCAATGCGGCAATTTTGCATGAATATAAACATTTTCCACAACCATTAATAGAAACTGGTAAAGCCCTCCCAACCAAATAATAAAACTGTCATGATGCGTAAAGTCGGTACATTATTTCTTTGAGAATGTATAAAAATATTGAAATTATAATGAATAAATACGAATCATTAACATCTTAATTCGCCTATTAATATGAAGGTTATGGTGAGCTGTGCTTCATAGTTCACTGCTGAAATTGAAAGAATCTGCAATAATTTTCTATACGCATTTTGCACACTTTTTCAAAATCGAATATAATTTTTAGTACTAAATGTACATGAAAACTAGCTTATCCTTGCTAACACTAAACTGCTCTACACGTAAAGAATAAAAATCAACGAATCGTTTTCGCAATTCAGCTGTTTTTCATGACGGAAATGGGATTCAGATCGCATCTTTGAAGGACTTACAATCCTTGGAAACAGTGCGCATGACTGAGCGCGTGAACAAAAAGTCAAAAACATAAACTATTTCAATGATACACCAAACTGAACTTCAAATTTTTATTACCTAGTATTTAAGGGTTGTAAAAATTAAATAATAATTTAACAACTTAACTTAACTCCTTACAAAAAAGTCAAAATTTAAATGAGAGAAAATTTTCCAACTCTGTGGAAGGCCGTATTAAACATTGTATGGAGAAATAGCACTTCGGCATGAAAGAGAAAAACTCGTGATTCTACCTATTTTTTGAAGAAAATATATCAAAGTTCTTTGATAAAATGAAGTCTTGACCCTCTCAAAATTAATTAATCTCCTTTCTACGTCAATTAACAGCTCACGAAAAATTTATAATACTAACAATATTACAAAACATATAAATATTGCTGAACATGAGTTGTACGTAAAATTTCAATAACAGCCTAATATTTGACTGGCTGAAAAGTTTCATGACGTAAAGAAATTTTATGAACGGAAAGAAAACCGGAGTTTTGTTTCGCGACCCGGACCCCAATTTCGGATACCGGAATTAAAATGCCAAGAAAAACCTAAATGAAAGGAACAACTCCTTTTACTTCTGATTTCTAACCCATTCCACTTTGAGACCTCAAATTAATTGCAAATGAAGGCTCGTAACTTTCTCCATGCGGATACGTACGAATAAAGTCCATCATGTGTCTCTCCCCCCCTACAACTCGAATGGGAGGCAGTGCTGCTCCACTTGTACCAGTTTTTGTCGCATGCCTCATTTTTGACCTAATGCACTTAGACTTCGCAAATTGGTCTCAAATTAATGCTTATTAAAATATCTATCTGGAGCGTTTTACAATTTTTGATTCCTCGCATTTTAAGTTGAAGGGAACCACCCTCAAAATTTTGAAACCTTTTTAAGAAATTAGGAAGGTTACAAAGAAATGATCAACAACAATGAATTAAGAAATGATCAACAAACAGTTTTCACATATCAGTAGAAATGGAATGTTGCATCATGACTCCTTAAATTTTCCGCGACTTAGAAAACGTCAAATGCCAGGAGTCGGACTAGAGTATCAGCGAAACGGTGACAGTCCGACACAGTGGGCCGTAATGGGTGGGCAGGGGCAACCCTCGGGGCTTGGCTGCCCGCTCAAAGGAACCTCAACCATCCTTCCTATAGTCAATCTTAAGCACTGGTCAATGCAATCAATGCTCTAACTGATAATTTATGCCATCGCAACTTGAAGGTCCTTTTCTTGATGTGCTGCTATCTTGCAGGATTGGCTCCTGTTACTTGAAAACACAATTGAGGACGTGGAGCTGCATGCACTAGCATTCTATGCTTCAAATAATCATGAAGAAGAAGTCCGACGCAGGCATTTCGACAGTTTACAATGTTTGATTAACGAGCGTGGGTCTCCGTTCTAGTGGAACCAAGTCTTGGCAAAGTTATAGTAGGATAAGCTGTATAAAGTAAAAGCTTTTTCCTTCCTAAGTATTCCGACTGCCGTCGTCCCTCATTTAGTTTCAAAATTTGTTATAGATATTCAATTTATTTAGTCAAGCTATGTCACACCTACTACGTCATGATGTTTTCGAGAATGTACTTAAATAAAGTATCCAATATTCATGTCTCCAGTTAGCACTCTATTAGGATAATAGGAGGTTGCTCTACTCTGGCATAAAAAGACTAATAGTTCTTATTTTAAACAGGTGCAATTATGAATAAAAATTCTAAATGTGAAGTTGCAACAATTAAAATTGCATTATGGGATAATCATCAATAAGGTTCCAGAAAAAGTAGCATGCACTACATAAAAATAATAAATGTTCTCTTTATTCACTTAGTTTTATCATAATAAACATGCGCATAGAACATGTTCAAGCTGCAGTACACCTAACATGTAGACTTAAAGTAGCAAATTGCTACATGTTACACAGGATTTTTTTTACTCTATGCCTTGTGAGGTTAGAACTTGTAAATAATTGTTATCAATGAAAAAAATTTTTACAAACTCTAGTACATACCGGATATTTAGGGAACAATATCTTATCTGCATTGCTATAAGTTTAAAGACAATTATTTTGCAATTTGTGTAAATTTAAGAACTTAAAATATAACTTGCTGTATTGTTTCAGATTTTATGCCTTATGCAGAAATTTGTCAGCTGAATTATAGTGAATACAGATGTTTAATCCCCTTGTATAATTGCTGAGAGAGAGGGGATTTAGTATAAAAACAAAACAGACTCCAGTATTTTATAAAAATGCAATAGAAAAACTTACTAAGTAAATCTACTGTAAAGTGGCCTAAATAAAAATTTAATTTGTTTATATGTCTAGATGGCACAAAGGTAACGGTTTCTTTTCTTCTGAGCCGTATTCCAAATTTTTATGAATCTAAAGAATATAATTTAAAATTATTATTTGATAGTTAATAATATATCACAAATCAATCATCAATGAGATTAAGTACAGAGCTCTTTATTTTGTTGTTTTAATTTAATATTATTCCATATTTTTTGTTATTTTTATAAAAATATCTCAACTTGGCTACTTTTACTAATTTTATGAGTATTTTTCAGGTGTCTATGAACTGTGATGACTATATTATTCCTTGAAATAAGATGAGGAAGTGCAAGGAGTGCCATGAGCTTCCTGCTCTGCCCCTCCATCCTTCTCCTCCTGCCACTCCTCCTGCTCCTGTTCTCCCCCTCTACCCTCACAATGTTCGTCTCAAATGGGGCGAACATCTCAACAACGGCTGGCTCAAGGAGACAAGCCAGGCCATCGTGCTGCGGGAGACGACCCTCCCACTTTATGAGCGACTTCTTCATAATAAGGCAAAAAAACTCCTCTGAGTTATTACCATTTATGTATATTGTTTAATATGAATCATTGATGCATTAGAACTTCTCTGCTGATGAATTTTCCTAGTACTTGTGTTAAGAAAATCTTAACATGTAGAGAATTTTGGTCATAGGTTTTGTGTGTAAAATAATGGAACTGGTATAAGCAATATTATAAGCAATTTTCTAAAAGTGAACTAGTTTAATAGCTTAGATATAAGATGAATTAGCAATATACTATTGAACACAGCCTCTTCTATAAATTCAGTTTTTACTGTAGAGTTTAAAAGAAGAATTAAATATTTTGAGGAACAATTGAATGCTTCCAAATCTATGTTTAACAGAAATTTAAACAGTAAATTATTATTGTTAATGTTGTCATTGTAGCATAAAATGATCTGTTGGTATTTTTTTTATAATTTTAAGCTTAATTTAATAGGAATCATAGGTGAAATTATTTAATTATAGCTAAGCCTTTTCATAATACTAGTTTTGTACTCTAGTTGTACTATATTTTTAATGTAGTTGGTTATGTGTTTTACTGCATTTTCCATAGGTTTTTTATTCTCACTGAATTTTATTCTTTCATAGGCCACATTGGTATGCAGTCAAAATATTTAAAAAAATTAGCATGATCAGATGGTTTTTATAGTGGAACACCAAAATAAACTTTTCTAAATTTGAAATATTGTAATTAATAAATTACTTCCATTTATTTTGCAGTTCATAATTTGGTCTTTTTTTTTGTAAGTTAAAGGCTTCATTCTATAGCTAAGTCATGCATGTGTGGACTGCTTTCAACCATGTTAGTAGTCAAGAAACTTGTCCAACCTCATCAAATGTTTAATGTGTGGGAAAATGATAGCTATTGAGCTTCAAAACTTCTCTAGTGCTATTGATAATAAACATATACTTCTGTTCTTGATTTAGTATTGTGTAAATGCTGCAAATAATGTCATTTGTATGCTAACTGACTGTTACTCACATTACTGAAATCGTTCTTATTTATGAAAGTCAGCTCTTTGTTGGACTCCAGGATTTTTTTCTTTTGTGGTTATATTACTTTTTTCTATATTCATGTTTTCTGCTGATTGTTCTGTATTTTTTTGTCTTCTTCCTTCTTGTCTTGCTGTTTCTATGAAGTGAGGATACTGTATGGGAACATACCTGTGCAGAAATTTAACATTCCCTACAGTCCATGCTAAATGGTCCCTTCTTTTTGCTCTCTTGAGATCATCTTTGATGTGGTGGCTAGGGAGTCTAAACTAATTAGCTAATAAAAGTAATAGAATAATAATAATAACATTTCAGGAAGTAGAAGTGCTCCTTCAAGGGGGCTACAACAGCATAGTGCTCGCCAATTCTTCCCTGCCAGACTACGAGCCTAAACCTGCACCCCTGTCACAGCAACTCCTCCACGCTGATGCTCTGCTTGCTGCTCAGGGGCGTATGGCACGGTGAGGACTTGGCTCTATGATTTGGGGTGTTTGGTGATCATCGTTTGCTAAGCATATGATACTTGGCTCTCTCAAGGCTTTCTGATGTGCTAAACTATGCCCCTGATTATGTGAGTGCCTTGAATATATACAGATTACCATTGCACTTGATTCTTGTATGATATAAATGCTCTGAAGATGAAAAAAAAAATTGCTGTTCCAGTGTATTTATTAATTTATATTTCGTGGAAAATTTTAAAGTTGACTTCCTCACAATTTACCTCAAGGGCACTGACTGCAGTTCATGATGGATCAACAGTGGTTAACTATTCCTACACTTTAGTTGGCACTGTGTACAGTCTAAGAAAGGATGATTGAATAAGATGCATTGATCAATGTAACCTTTTTTCCTTGCTTCAAAATACATTGTATAAGAAAAGGATGTACTTGAAAGGGAGAGACTTCTTAGTGCTCTCACATGCTGAGGTTGGCAGCGGTATATGGCGTGGGAGCGTTGAAGTAGGAGGTTCCTTACAACAATGGTCAATGGTCGGATTTTTACGAAGATGCCTTAGTGTAGCTAAGTAGTCTCAAAATCTTCTAGTGCATTATTCTTGCAAGGGTTTGATATTGAAAAAATGAAAATATACTGAGTTTATTCTTTAAAAATTTTCAATTATGCCATGATGGTGTTTATAGGACTATTATGTTCCATCTGTTGGAATTGTGTCAAAATTTTGTATTGTTCAAAACAGTCAAAATTCTCTTTGGTGCATTGCCTCAAATATGCTTATTTAATGCATTGTATCTCGTGGTGCCCTGGGTGGTTTTGTTAGATAGTGAAAACAGCAAGTGAACAAAATAACTTTTGACATTATTAATTACGTTCTATTCATTTGGAGCTGACCGTATGATCAGGTGTTCTTCAGCCAAGCCGCACTTCTCTACGCTGCTGCACAAGCGACTGCTGTTGCTGCAGAGATACTTCCACGCCCTGGCTCACGTCTACCACGCTCCCGACACCGCTCTCTCTCTCAAGGTCAGTGGAGATGGGGCTGGTCTCCTGGTGCTAGCATTTCGATAGTACTAGCTTTGGTGATCTTTGTGAGCGATAACCAGTCATAAAACTGCATAGATCATACTCTATTTTTTCAGATTTACTAATGATTCGACTTGTTTTGAAATGTTCAATTTGATATGTGATGAAGTCTTAGGTTCTTTGTGTTTTTTCTGGTGATATGATAGAGGTTGTCGCCCTGGTTCTTGCATTTATCATTATACTCTTAATTAATATATTTAAGAGGTGGTGTGTTATATTCACTTTTTGCTATAACAATATGGGGCTAGTAACTTAATAAGTGAACTAAGTTGCTCAATATCCAAAAAGGGATTTTCTAATCGTATGGATTACATTGATTCTTAATTCACCATTTTGTTAGCTTTGGCTCTGTAATGTTCTTTTGAATTATGTACTGTAGTCATGAAGGTAAACTGAGGTAGAATTTAAATTGTGGAGCATTCACGATGAACCTGCGTTGCCCGCGTTGTGGTACTCAGGCAGCTACGGGGAGGTGCAATGATGGGATCAGTGGCGCGCGTCTTGCAGTCAGCCGGTAATTTGGGGTCTTCTGAGGTGTTTTGGTCGACAGGTTGCAGAGCGATTGCTATGTTATTGCACTAAGTGTGATCTTTTTTGCATATGTTCTCTAATAAGGAGTGCACGGGAAGATTTTGTAAGGTATGTGGAAGTATATATTTATAGTGGCAGCTGTTAAAGAATTTTGCTAGTTTTGTGACGAGGATTCAATCTCTTTGTGAAACCTTGTGTCTAAGTGGTTCTGTATTTTAGTTTCAACTTTATTAGTGAGCTAACCTTTTTTAGGATTGAATAGGTTGAAAATTGTGGAAGTGTTCGTCTTCTTGTCATCTTGTTTACACCATCATCACCGTGTTTAAAGCAACGTTTGTTCGTTTTTGAAGCGGTGTAGATGAGGCGTTTAAGTTGTTTTTTGGGGTACTTCCTGAGCTCCGGTCGACTGCTGCGTTCTAGAAAGTACCTCAGCTTTGTGACTAGAAGAATAGTGTGTGCTAGAATTATGCAGGTTCTGCCGAAAGCTGCCGCAACCGCAGCAGGTGAAGTGGCAGCAGCAACTGATGTGCTGCCATTTTGCGAAGCTTGTTGTGTGAAGTGATGACAATTTCCCGCTCGCCAGACCACCAACAATGAGACCAGCACGGCACCTGGCCACGTCCTTGCCTCTTCTTTTGCGGGCTGCATCGACCCGAGCACTCTGCCTCCTCCCCGCTGCCTCGGCTCCAACATCAACTCGGGCTCCAGACTCCTCCCTGCCTCGCAGGACTCCTCCGACTACCTGGGGCTGTACTCCCCAACTGAGTTCCCCCTGGTGTCTCCTCCCCCTGCTGAGTATGAGCCTCCCTGCCAGGGTGAGTTTCTTGGATGATCCGGGTGCAGGTTTACAGAGATGCTTGCGTTATATTTGCTGCCTCTCACAGCTGTATTATTTTACTGTTGTGTAGCTTCTTGGCGATGGGGGCCTCCTCATGTCAAAGATTACTTAAATCCTGAAATTTAAGATTTTAATCATTAAATGTTAAAATTCCTTGTTAAAATAATAAAAACTTTTCTACTGGCGGTGAGTGTTTCACTGAAATTTGTTTCTCTCCAACTGAAGTTGCTTGGAAGAAGTGTCTCATCAGTAAAATTTAAAACTGAACTCGTGTTCTTGTATAATTTTAAATTATTTAACATCGTCAGACTGCGACTCATACTCGAGTGGAAAGCAATTAGGACTGGACCGACCATTCAAAGCCACAAAGGATCAAGAGACCCAGCCCAGGGTCCGGGACAAATCAAAAAGGTCGTACCCACAGCTCCTGAGAGACTACTGTCCAATTTAATTTCTAAATCCACCTTTAAATTTCGGAGTTATTTTCCTCAATCCTCACTCAGAGCATATAGAAACACGTGCCTAGACCACTCGGAAACACGCTACAATAAATGTTGAAATCCAGTGCCTTGAGATGAACCTACATTTACCTTGTGAAAACCAGTCAGCGTCACGAGATTCGAACCCGCGGCATCATTGCCTTGACAAGCACGTTCAGGGCTACGACCTCTCGCCACTTGCCCACTCCGCCACGGTTAAGCTAGAGGACTATCAATTATATTTAATGGTATGAGAGTAGACTTCATTCATTCTTTAAATTTAGTAAACATGAGTGTCCATCTATTTCCTGTGATCACGAAGAGTTTTAATGATTCAAAATTTCACTCGGTAGCTGTGTAAATTTGGCATTGTCCAAATGAGGTGAAATGTGCGTGCGTGTACAGGCCCAATGCGAGGGGCGGCGGGCAGGAAGGGCGGGGGTGGAGGTGGCACGGAGGCGCTGGTGGAGCTGGGTGTGCAGACGGGCCTGGCCATGCTCTTCTCGCTCCTGGAGGAGGCCTGGCGCACGCAGCGAGTCACAGGTGTGTGCCTCTCCCTCCTGTCGCATCAGTGGCCGGCACCCAGTAGAGGGTGTGCCAAAAAATAACTCTCTCATTTCATAAGGGGATTAAAAGAACGGAGCGCGGTCTTATCATCTGAAATTTTTCCGCATATGTAAAGATTAAGATGTTGTTATGGTTTAAGTTTTAGAAATTATGTCGTCTGAATGGACGCCTTACGGCTGAGACACCTTTGAAGCCCTCTGAAATGGGGAAATTATTTCTTTCACCTGCACCCTGTAATGCTCTTGACGCATGATTACTGCTTCCGACTACCTGAAGTTAACAATTTTAAACACAAATTTAGTAGTGCTTGGAATATGTACGCCATATCTCAAGGATCGCCTGTGTATCATTACAGGGAATTGATTATATTTGTATTTACTTTTTAAAGTGAGAATGATTAGAGATTCTATGCAATTCTATTTATTTCTTTTGAGAATGTAGACTAAATAGTTAAAATTGACTGCATGCCAATATTTGACAAATAGCCAAAGTGTGACTGAATAGAAATAGATGACTGAGCAGCAACTGAGGTGGAGCCCCTGTGCAGGCACGCCCTCCCTGGTGGCCTCGTCAGTGCTGCGTGTGGCGGTGGGGGCGGTGAGAGGCCTGCCGCCCCTCTCCTTCAGCCAGGAGGCCGCCCTGCCCCCCGTGGGGCGCGCCGCCCTCGACCAGCTCTCCGCCTTCCTCGCCCAGACTGCCTTGCCCTCCTCCAGCGCTGATGAGACCGGTCAGTGAGCGCTGTCGTGTGCCCAGCTCCCCTGCTTGTGTGGCGTGAGGGGGCCGCGAGCTGTTGGCTCCTCAATGGCGTCTTGGCTCTGGGCCTTGTTTATTTACGCCTTCTGAACAGAGTGGTGCCCTATCCTGTCTCATGCCTGCACCTTTAAAAATGTTTCCCTTATTATAAAATCATGGCAATGTAAGGGTAAAATTTATATTAATTTTGGTATGTGAAGAAAACATTTTATTTTGTTTGAATGTTTGATGCATGTGGATCTCGCATCCCTGAGAGTCAATCTAGCTTCCCTGGCTGTAAAACCCTGTCCTGGAGAGACTAATGCCGTGCGCTACTAGTCGTAATTCAGTTACTTAATTCATTCTTCCTTCTGTTGGCCTAAATTGAGAGGTTCCTGCAAAGAGCGAAATAATCTGCATTGCAGAAAACGTGTTCAAATTGCCTTTGTCCTGTGAAATTCTCAGAGTTTTGTTACGTGCGACCACAGCTGCACCTCATGTAGTTTCCCAGCCGACACTGAAGCTTCTCACTGTCACCCATGGGGCGTGACGTACGAGGACTGCAATCATTTGAGTTCTAATAGCAGAAATTGATTTATTAGTAAGGAATCTATCCTTCAGTATGAAAAGAGGTACAAGTGCTGCTAAAGAAGCGTATATTTGACCCTCAGACGATTATTTTACAAAACCAGACTGGCTTGAGTGTCAAATATGGTTTTTGTTGCAGCGATTGTACTTCATTTGGGTTCTGTTGTTGCGTTGGTCAGGACGCCGCCTGAGTGCCGAGCTGCTGCTGGGGGTGGCCCTCCAGAGGGGCTCCCTGCGCTACCTGCTGCACTGGGTGTACCTCGCCCTCACCCCCCCTCCTGCTGGGGGGGCTAGTGAAGAGTGAGTATTGTAGATGGGGGACTAGTGAGGGGTGAGTGTTGAGAGAACTAGTGAGGAGTGAGTACTGAGGAGGCTTGTGGGGGTGACTTCGAAGATGCCAATGTGGAGTGACATTGAGTGGGGCCAGTGAGGGGCCCCAGTGAGAGGTGACATTGAGCAAGCTCGTGGTGTGTTGTGGACATTGCGCTATTACTGTGACGTCAACGGGGGTTGGCACCGTGGCCATTTCTCTGTCTAGATGTGATCGCTCAGTCCATGCATGACAAGGAAGCAAGGCTTGCGGGAATAAAGGTTGTGCAGGGGACCTGGCAAAGCGGCAACTTCGGCACCTGAGGCTCAACTGACCATTTCGCTTCATTTTCACAGTCTTTACCCGTAATGGCAGCAGTTGCACTGCCTTCGTTTTCCCCCTTTCGACAATGTCAGCACCCGTCACCTGGTGGACCGTTCGAGCATCTACAGTATACAAATCATGCCCGACTACGGGCGCTGTTGGATGGTAGGATTCCGGGCTTGGGAGGTACGATCTGTGGCTAGCGCGAGGCGCTCAGCATCGGTCACAACGCAACACATTTCGCACTCGTTTGTCTGTCATTAGTTGTCTCCTCTCTTTCGATCAGTCCAATATTTTCCCTTGAACTCCTCTTGCTTTTGCTCATTTACTTGCGGGACCCTGGGAGGGCTTTTTTAGGTTACTGCAGCTGAGGACACTCCTTCGGAACTTCTTTCCCGTGCCCACTTTGCTGCGGTCAATATTCACGCTTTCTTAGCTCTCTTTTTTATCTTTTCTTCCTCTTCTTTCTTAACTTACTGTTTCTATGCACACGGGATCCTGTGTGGAAGGAACACATTCTGTACACAGGTTCCCACTTCTTTACAGTCCACACTAAATGCTGCCTTCTCTTTCGGCGCCTCGTAGTCTGAGTCACTGAAGCGCTGCAGTCCGTACCACCACCACATCGCCTACGAGATCTTAGACTCGTATACACTGTGCTGGGCCGTCCCATGACTTGCTAGCGCCAGTTGTAGCCTAAACGCTCGCAACGTACGCCTCAGACTGGCGTGCTGTGCAGTGCACGCCAGGTTGCACGGAGGCGACCTCAGTTGCTTCCACTCACACACGATTCCTCAGAACACCCCAGCCTAAGTTTTTCGCCGGAGCATCAACGTATTATTATCTATAGTTTTGGCCAACGAAGTATCTTCGTCGATTATTTTACGTATTTATCGATGAGATAGCGAAAAAGTTCGACTTGGACTGCCTTCATCTTCTCCACCAAATGAATGAGAGGGACTGCGGCGTGATGCCCTCGTACAGTTAGGAAGGCTGCTTCCGTGAAACTCTGCGCTTTCCTGTTGTACTGGGTGCGGTAGAATGAATTTTAAAGGATTAACTGAGAGGAAGTTATTACCATGATCGATTTGAATGTCACGATATTGGAGATACAAACAACACGTGAAAATTGTTCCAATAAGCAGAAGGTACTGAACCATCAATAATTTTGCGTTGCTTCATCTAATATTCAGAAATCACGAAATTTTAGAGATCCAATACAGGAACTTGGCGTCTGTTGCAGACACAATGGCACTGCAGCCTGATTTTTGTTTAATTCTGCTGGTGTTGGTGCAGGGCAACGACAATCCATCGCGCTTACCTGGACGAGGCTCTCGCCTTCATCGACTCCGTCAGCTCGCTGCCCCGGCAGAAGGGGGGCGAGAGGGACCGCGTCAGCGTCGCCGACGAGATGGCCACTGCTGCTGCATTTGCTGCAGCTGCGGCAGGTGTGGAAAGCCCATTGTGTAGTGCGCTCTGTTCTAATTTGTGTGTAATTTTTGAAGAGGTCAAAACAGCGCAGTCTAGCTTTTTATGAGTGGTCGTCGGTGGCCTATTTGCTCCAAGCTGGCTCTTCACGTTTGTGCCAACTTGTTCTGGACTCGAACATTCGTCTCTCAAGAATTACTAATTGTATAATAGTTGAATCTGTCTGACGTAACGAAAGTCAACCAGTGACACGTGTTGGATTTTGATGCTACGGTTATCTGAATCTTTGATCACAAACAGGACACGGTTTGTTGTAATGGTTGCACCACTCATATTCGGCCGTCCCTCAAAGTGTAAGGGAGTGGGTTGCCACTCATCAAAGAAGGCAGCTATCTACTGAATGTAAGATCATGATTAATCCTTTCCAGTTGAGGTGCGAAAGCAAGCGAAGGCATAATTTAAGGTGTGGCCTGTTGGTGCAGGAGGTGTGGAGGAGCCGTCCGCGTCCCCCATAGCGAGTGGCGACCCGGCGTCAGGCCTCCAGGCGCTCGCTGGTGCACCTCGGCAAGAGCCCCTCCAGGAGGGGGGAGGTGGGGGACAGAACGCGGGGGATCAGAGCTACTCGAGCTACCTCATTCAGCGCACCGTGAGGCACCTCGCTACAGCCTCCCTCCACTCGCCTGCTGCAGGGGGCCCTCGCGGCCGTCCTGACGACCTCATGTCAGGTGCGGGTCCTGGTTGTGCTGCTGCTGCCGCCAAGGGTGGTTATAATGGTGGTAGTAAAGTCATTGCGGGTGTGCTGTCGTGTGGTGAAGTCATTACAGGTGTGCTGTCGTGTGGTGAAGTCATTGCAGGTGTGCTGTGTGGTGGTCATTTCAGATGTGCTGTCATGTGGTGCAGTCATTGCAGGTGTGCTGTCGTGTGGTGCAGTCATTGCAGGTGTGCTGTCGTGTGGTGAAGCCATTGTAGATATAACGTCTTGGTGGTGGCTATGCAGTCTAGCAATGAGTGCAGAGTTTCTCACGGTACTCGGGTGAGCAGAATTTCCATAAAACGTGTTTGCTTTGCGCAGTGTTGTAAATATTTAATGGATATGTTGATACTTTATTCTTGGTTTAGCGTAAAGGTCGCCTCTCCACCACCTGGAAAGTTTAAAGTAATATTGCGGCTCGTCAATCATAGGTCTCTTTGCTCACCATTGGCGGACCACAAATAATGTGTATGCAGTATTATTGAGGATGGAAAAGTTGTACAATAGGTCTTCCCGAATGAAGAACCTATGGTGCGTACTGACTTACGTTACTGTTGAAGCAGTGAAGTTCAACGTAGCTAGCATAAATGTCTTTCATATGTAAAAATACTCGCCTGTATGTATCCTGTAGGTCCAGGTGACGTGAGGTAAATGCTCCTTGCATTATAGTGTGGGCTCCATAGTGTAGTATTTAGCGTGATGGCCTCACAGCCGAGAGGACCAGGGTTCGAGCCTCGGGTCAGGTGAGGCTATTCACGCGACCACGGAATACTTCCCTTGGAAAAGGAAGTTTAAACCNCACATCCCTCACCACACCAGTAGTTGTAAGGCATTGAAAACCTAACGTTAAAACGTGTTGGCATTAATAAAGGTTCTTTTATAGGTTCGTCTGCGGTGTCTACTTCATTGGGTCCTGGTGAGGGCCCCTCGGAGGACCCCTTGCCGCCTCCTCCTGGGGCTGGAGATCCTTTTACAAGTGCGAGGGCTTGCGGTTCTCGGGGGCAGCGTACAGCAGCAGCAGCAGCAGACGAGCTATTGCCTCTGCACGAGGCTGCCAGCATCCTCATGCTCAAGATTTGCACCCTGTCGTGTGAGTGCCCTAGCTCTCTGCACCTCTTTAATGTATTGCACTCCGTGCCTGAACTTGTGAACTTAATTGCCTCTGTGGGGATGTAACTGGAGGCCTCATCCCTCAGTCATGAGACCTGCGGCCCCTCGGTGTACCTAGTCCGAGCTCCTGACGTGCTATCAAATCTTGCATTTCTGCAACTGCTACCATCGTTTCAGTGCATATGTTAGATAGAGTTGCATGTCAGGTTTACTTGCCGACCTTGTCTTCTGTTTGACATATAACTGCAGTGGGAAGCCACTCACTACGAGCGCCTTGTGTTCTTAGAGCTGAGGACGAGGTGCACATCGCTGTGCTGGTCTCTCCTTTTGTCCTGTAATTGAGGCATGCATTGACTTGCATTATTTCCATTACAGTGGAGTACACGGCCATGTGCTGCGAGGAGGCGCCGTGGGAGATGCCCATTCACCGCTCAGATCGAAGTGCTGCTGCTGCTGCTGCTGCACCTAACTCCTCGGCAGATGAGGTCGCTTGGAACTCTGGAGACGCTTCTGCTGATGTTACCGTCGTGACATCTGAGACTTCCTCATCCGTCACTTCTGCTGCTGTTGTTGTCCCTGATACCACTGCGTCTGTTGACACTACTGCCACTGCAGGCAATTCTGATCTTGCTACTTCGGCCGCCGACATTCTCTCGGTGTGCTCTACCCACACTCCCCCTGCCTCCACTGGCTCAGCCCCGTCTGGGCCTGCTGTAACATCGTCTACCAAAGCCAAGTCTGTGATTGGGTCGTGTCGAGACGCGCCACCCGACGCAGCACCGTGCCCCCACCCTCCTCATGTTGGTAGCGTCACGAAGAACATTTTCTCATCCACTCTGGAGGCAGGGTCCTCCTTCCCCCGCCCATGTGGGGAGGGGGAGATGGTGGTGTACGTGTGGGGCAGCAACTCCTCACACCAGTTGGCCGAGGGGCCTCAGGAGAAGGTGATCCAACCCAAACTCACCTCTGCTTTTGGCACCATCAAACAGGTAAGTAAGCTCTTTTTTGGCTTGTTTTTCTGTCTCCTCTGCAGGTCCGGGGAACCGAGTTGTGCGCTAGTTTTTATGTTGCTCGGTTGCGCGGGGGTAGGAATAGTCGGGCAGCATTTTGTGGGGTGGAGTTGATTCTAAAGCTCCACTCCAGAGTGAAAGGGAGGAGCATCTTTGAGTATTATAGCTGGCGTATCTAAGAGACGTATCGTTCTCAATATCAATTTCCCTTTATTGGCTTCATTATTCTTTAGTTTGGTTTTTCTCATTTTTTATTCATAATTAATTTATTTCTCTATATTTTAATCAGTTATTTTTTCTAACTTCGGCTAAAAATATTTTTAATTATGCTTTCTAAAGCTTCTGCAGAGAATTAAAGAACAATGACACTTAGGTTTGAGTTAGCCCTCATATGTGCGTGTGTGCAGGCGGAGGCAGGTCACTACTGCACCTTCTTGTTGGGAGAAGACGGGTCCGTGCAGGCTTGTGGCAAGGGCAGTTACGGCAGGCTGGGGCTAGGGGACTCCAACAACCAGACTGCCCCCCGTCAGCTGGTCTTCCCTGACGGCGGTGCCAAGGTGGCCCAAGTGTCCTCCAGCAACGGCAGCGATGGTCACACGCTCGCTGTAACTGTGGACGGGGCTGTGTACACCTGGGGGGACGGTGAGTGGGGGGCGGGA
>VOMN01138663.1:0-30074 GCA_014899125.1 Orchestia grillus | reverse complement strand
CGCTTGAAATGCCTGCAGCGTCTCACACGCCTCTCGCATTCCGATGTTCAAGCACAGACAGCCTGCTACGAACCTGCCTATATATATACAATGTACGTCTAATTCTATACACTATGCATACGTGCCTTGATATTGTCCACCGATATGTCACTGTTCGGGAAAACTTCAATGAGTTCTGCGAGCACGATATTTATAACGTATTTCCTCGCGCCTTTGCTAACGACGCTATCACGCATATTATCCCCAGACGTGGGTGCCATCGTTAGTCATGATGGTTTTATAGCAGAGCACGGAGCACACGTGTCATCTGGATGATGCCCAGGCTGGAACAGATGAGGATCGCAAGCGTGGGAAGTGTGGACAGCCTCCTCCTCTTCCCCCACTTCAATATTTCCATTTCCCCCATGAAAAACGTTGAGAGATAACGGCAACGTCGCACCTATCTTCTATAAACTTCTTTCGATGATATATTGGGTGATATACATTTTACTGTGGTCAGCATAACTCGTTCATTCATTCGAATGATCGGAAATCGTATCATTTATATGATATCTTTGTGGGCTCCATGGCGCACTGGTTAGTGTGATAACTTCGCAGCTGAGAAAGTAGGGTTCGACTCCCGGCTCAGGTAGTGATTTTCACGTAACCACGGAGTACTTCCCTTACAAACGAAAGCTTAAGCCACACATTCCTCACATCCCTCACACGTCACTAGTTGTAAGGCATTGAAAACCGAACGGTAAAATGTATTCGAATTAATAAAGTTTTCTCAAGTTTTTTATGGAATGCACTTGGAAAATTTACGGTCACAGGAATGGCATAATTGGAATATGAAGCTCCAGTTACATTTCCATTCTATACTTCGACCTTTATCACATAGAATGGAGAAGATCCCGTCTTGAACAGCAGTTCTTTCTCCGGCCCCAAGATGTCCTCAACCCTGATGCATTCCTTGGGACGACAGAAGAGCGAAAGCGAAGATGCTGGCGTCAGTCAAGCAATCAGCAATCCTGCAATTGATGGCCGTGGCCTCGCAGAGACTGTCATGAATAAAGATAGAAGAAATGATATCATCAACTCGGTCTCCTGCACAGAAAATACAGCTCGTAAATAAATAGAGCTAACAACAAATTTCATGCATGTGAATCAAACGTTTCGATATACAATGATTACATCTACAGTGCTGAAAAATCAAAAAATATAAAATGTGAAACAAAATGAAAATACGAAATTCTGTTACTAAAAATAATCTATTCACTAAAGATAAAAACACCATACAAACCTAACCTTGCTCGAAACAACACACGCACACTCACACACACATGCACGCAGCTACACACATGCGGACTTAAGCTAGCAGGTGTGAGCAATATGTAATCTAGCGGTACTTTGATCTTTATATAAAGGACGGTTATGGGTATAAATGAAAATGGATTCCAAAATTCGGACACTTATGAGACATTTTCTTGCTTTCGCCGGCATTCTCATTCTGCCACAACGATCTACTAATTGAAAGGTGACCATCGCCTGCTAGTTTGCTTATTTTGTGCATCATGACGACTATCAGAAGGTGGTTAGTCCTGGTGGATGGGAATTTGAGTATTTTGAATATACAGGGTGGGCAACAAAAAAAATTCCTGTTTTTCAAATACACATAACTCTGTAACTAATAACAGTAGAAACTTCTATATGGTCTCATTTGTCTCATTTTCACCGCCAGCCAATATATGATACTTTCATCGGGTTTAACCATTTTATTCTATAGGAAAAGTTCACAAACAGACGAACGATGAGGGAGAGACTCTCATTCTAGAATTGATTTTCTAATAGTTTCTGGATGATTTATTAGTTTATTAACATTTTTAATGATGCGACAACACAATTCTTCAATGTAGTGTGGAGGTATTTTCTAAAAATTATTTTTAAGATGACCCAAAAGAAGTATTAGTATTGAGATTCTAAAAGATTGATATTGTTCTCTGAGTCCATTTAGAGATATCCTCGCGCAATAGCGAAAAAATTACTCTCACTTTTAGTTCATCTATTTTGAACTATTCTTATAAATGCAAAATGGTTTAACCTAATGAAATCATATTGAATGGCGGGGAAAATAAGACCGTGCAGAAAGTTTTTCTACAATAAGTTTTAGAGTTATATGTATATAAAAAAGAAAACTTTCTTGTGGCCCACCCTTTATGGTGTCCTGTCAGATGATGAGCGTAAAATCTTTGGCTTTTGTATAGAAATGCTTATTTAATAATGTGAAACCAGTCATTTAATTTCGAGCAGAAAGAATAGTTTAGGGCATATATAAAGTGATACTTCATCTCCATTTATAGAATCCTCATGGAACCTTGCGTAACAAGAGCTGGTCAGGTCTCGCCATTTCTCCTCAGTCCTCCCCATCTGCAGTCGCTTCTAAGTTTTCTGTGTTCTCTGCAAACAAACGCAAAATAGATGTTCCTATTGAATCTTCATCTGTGGTGCATGCGTCTTCCTGGATAGTTGTGGATAGTTGTGTCGGGGCTCATGCTAAATTAAATGTAACCTATTGGACGGAACCCTGGAGTCCCTTTTCTTTTGTAACGAAAATTTTGTAACTAACAGGAAGGCTAATCGTGGACGTAATACGCCGGACTTCCCCGAGGAGCTGCCCGAATTCCTTCTAATATAATGCTGTTCTAGATGCGAGCTTTTAATTTACAAATTTTACATCATTGTTGATCCAGGTTTACAAAACTTTACGTTCAGTTAACAGTTTCTCATTTTACGCCTCCGTTCGTTTAATGCGCTGTTGTGCTGTACACTTCTATATTTGTATCTAAGATCAGTTTAATCTTTAGCACCAAGGTAGAAACTCTTCCTTATTTCTAATAGTTAATGATATTGGTCGTTTATTATAGATGATAAGTTGAATTTCACCTCTGCGACGCTGGGTGCGGTCGCATATATATATGTATGTATGTTCAGCACTTTGACGGCATCGTGCTCCATATATATGGTACACGCGATCATCTAACCTAACTTAACTTATGGAAAGCAATAACGCATATGAATAAAATTTTTCAATTTTTCATGAAATTTCCGTTCATTTCTCGTATATATTAGTTTAGATTAGAAGGAATATTGATGGGATAACCAAATTTGTTAAAATAAAATCATTCATTTTTAAATTCACAAACGAGATATTTGTCGACGTGGAATTTTACCTATATGGAGAATTGCGGTTAGAGTGTTAAAAAATATACTCATGTTAACGCTTCATTTTATTCCACTTTTAACAAACAAAAAACTCATTTTTTCACTGCAGTGATGAAGTTGTGGCAATGCTGCAGAAATGCAACATATTAAAAGTGATGCCGCACTGATGCCTCAGTCGTACCACAGTGATGTAGCAGTCTTGCAGAAGCCATACGGGAGTGATGTAGAAGTAATGCCGTCATTATTTAGTAGTAATACA
Source organism: Orchestia grillus (assembly GCA_014899125.1). Classification (NCBI taxonomy): domain Eukaryota; kingdom Metazoa; phylum Arthropoda; class Malacostraca; order Amphipoda; family Talitridae; genus Orchestia; species Orchestia grillus. Next base: position 26,614 of record VOMN01138663.1, on the reverse strand, counting down.
TAAGAGGTGGATGTGGTAGTGTTATGGTAGAAATCAGGAATACCACATCAGAGCAGAAACAAAATTTATCACTTGGTACAAAAGCCAGAACAAGTGCGGGTGGTTCCAGCCATTCAGAACTGTGTCGGCGAGGTGCGGCGTGTTCAGGTGTCATGGGTACGGCCCCCACATCAATAAGGGGGTCGAGGCTCCCCCTCGTTTGTGCACTACGCGGACTCGCAGTACCGAGCAAGCGTTCTACTCAAGTGCTTCACCCTACTTAAAATCACTCTTCCAGTGTCACCTTCTTGTTACAGAGCGCCGTGTTTGTGTCGGGAGAAACTTTCCAGGAGCAGAAGCCTTAATTAAGCGAGACCTGATGTTGAGATGAGTACTGTAGAGTCAGTTGGAGTGTTGCGCTCCCGTCTGACAATTCGTGTCTCTCTTAACCCTTCATTGATCAATAGCAATTCAAGTATACCTGCGTGACGATATTTACCCAAGAGGTCTAGACCGGTTCTCGCCAGTACGAGTCAGTAAATTGCCTGTAGTTACAGTGGTGAGGTGTTCTGATGCCTATTAAAATTGCGTTTTATTAAGCCAAGAAATTTCACGCCGTGTTCAAACGAAGAAATTATTGAAAGGATCGGGTTTTTCTTCAGGTTATTGAATTTCAAGGTCGATACCCGTCGTAAATAGTTCTATAACACATAAGTTTACCCCAGATAGTGATGCATGGTTGGAAATACAATTTGTTCAAATTGAGAAACCTATTACAAGGAGTTCATGTTTTGAATTTGGCATCTCGGTGTTGAAGATTCTGTTCTAAGTTGGCGTGAAAGCAAAACCTCGTGAACGGGAAGGAGCTGTCCAGAAATTAATTGGAAAATAATTTAACTCCTTCAAACAATTACATCTGTGATTGTAACGTCCTAAGAATTCACGAAAGTTTTCGATTTTCGGAGAATTTGTGTTCCAACTATTTTTGAACAACATCTCCACCACTATTTTTAACGCTGTCATGTCTGGCCGACATTAGCAAGTCCGTGTGATGACCGTAATGTTGTCGGCACCAGCGTCGAGCGCGGTGATGATACAGGAGTGAGAGCAAAAAGGACCGCCGTGACCATGAAGGGCGCAAGAGCGAGAGAGAAGGGCTTGGTATCGCTCAAACGAGATTCTACGGCCTCGTTACACATCGCCTAGTGAGTTGTGGCCGCTTGATTTAGGAGCGCTAAGTCTGTAGAGGTTTTTGCTACCTCCAGGACATGATTTTATTATTTTTAGGCAACAGGGAATATTTATTACTCAGGAGCACCCTAATTCACGAAAAGCTAATGTTGGTTGCAAGGCCTTCAGAAATATGGTGCGATTAGGGACCTTCGTAAATTTTTGATACAGAATAAAAATTCTTAAATTACCATCTATGCTCTCAGGAAAATTCTCCTTGATTTGAACATTCATGAAATAAGAGCTCGTGAATTACTGCGCTCTACCACATTATGTTGCGAGTGTAGTCTTTCCAGTTCTTTCTTTTGGGCACGTCTCGATTTGGTTGTCTTTTCGTAGGAATGGGCTTCGGACGGCTGTCAAGCCTGCTGAACGTATGTATATTGCATGTTTACCCTAAAGGCAACCACATGTAGACCAGTAAATTTTAATACAATCAATCTTTTTTCTTTTGATTGCGATAAGTAAACTTCCACATAACTTAGCGATGACATGTGCAAGTATTAACTGAAATCATTATTTCTTTAGTTTTCATCATATAAAAAATCCAAATATCTACATACACAGAGTACAATATTGATACAACCATAAATATAAATTTATTGAATCTTGAGGGCGAGTGTTAGTTCATTAGGTTTGGCTGGTGGTAAACCGGTAGTAACTGTCGCGGGGAGCAAAAGCTACGGTCATATGTGATAACTATAAAGCACTTCTAACGTCCGTATACCGTTGGTAACTATGTAACACCTTTATTTTGGGGCCTACTGAAGTCTCTAAAAGTATAAAGGTACGTTAGAAAAATAATTAGGCTCTGAATCCTTTTCCTACACTGTCGGCTACCCTATTTATCATTTTAACACACCCTCATATGGTATGTAGAGTAGCCGAGACAACATACTGTAAGAGGCATACGGTGGATAGAGTAACCGACATATTGTAAGAGACATATGGAGGTTAGTGTAGCCGACATAATAGGCAAATAGCTTTACGGGTCTAAATGGTGAATTCACGCAAATTAACCTAACCTAACTTAACCTAACCTAACCACCTTTTTAAAGAATTTCTCCCGTAGATTTCGTAGTAGGAATACGTACGCACGAAGTAGAAAGTATTTCAATTCACCAGCACAATCCGTCGCTCAATTATCACGGTAGCTCAGTACCACTTTAAATACTTGTTTAGTATGTATTTTGATTTAGTAGGTTGATTGTTGAGTATATTCTCTTGTTATAGTCTAAAAATATCGTATTGAAATGATTGTGCATTACATTTGTATTTTTTCCTTTTTTTTAAATTTATCACTGAAGATGAGTGCAGAATACGCTCGAAAGCTCTAGATTTTATGAAACTTTTATAGAAACAATATATTTCTTCTAGCCTTCTCAACAACTAACTACCTTTGCTATATTAAGTAGGTAAATGTTATGGAAATGTTATATTTTTATTGCTTATTCAGGTGACTAGTAACTAAATAACCGTAAGAGGAATTTGAAATATCTGATATTTAAGTTCTGGTGCTCGAATGCTGGAAACAGTCGAAAGAGCAAGGCTTGCTCTCATTTTCATCCGAATTTTTTCACATCATTGAAATTTTTCAACAATGAACGATAGGACACCATATGTATATCAGCTGCATGTCTCCCTGCTACTAAGTTATGCCCGTACATAGTTTACGTGGCCTCATTTCCTCTAAAGAAAGTCTTTTGAACCATGACCTAATAATTGCATATTTTGTTAATTTTTCATTAAATGAAATTTATGCTATAAATTTCTATAAATGTTGTGATAAATGAGGACTATCGTAGTTTACTCTCTCTCTCTCTCCGCAGCGTTTGTTGGGCAGATTCAAACTGTCTCAGACGACGTATTTTACGACTCAGAACTGGTGATGCATATTTCGTATTATGCCACTAATATTCAAATGACCTCGGCGCAATTGTAATCCAGTTCGTAAATTTTAAATACGAGTACTTTTTAACTTCCGGATGAAAATTTTTATCGTAATGTTCTCCCAACTACAATTTAAAAATCATGTGGTTAACTGTGATAATCTAAAATGTCCAGAACCACACATCTGATAGTTTCACACACGTCATGTCGCTCTCATTTAACGCTTCCGCTACCTTCCAGTACCAACTACCTAATGGCTTCCAGATATGTCATGTCGCTCTCATTCAACTACCTTCCAGTACCAACTACCTAATNTCGCTCTCATTCAACTATCTTCCAGTACCAACTACCTTGCGGCTAACAGATATGTCATGTCGTTCTCATTCAACTACCTTCCAGTACAAAGCCGACTGAGGACAATCTCTGCTCGGCGCTTCTGTGCCACCTGGACTCCTTCAAGGGAGGGGAGGGTGAAGATGTGACGGTAGACGAGGTGCTGCACAACAGCCGCCGTTTCCCCATACAGTTCCCCGTGCACACCAACAGACTTGAGAACCTGCTCCAGGTAAGTAGCAATCTTTTTTATCAGTTCAGATTTGTTCTACACTCGTCAGATTATGAGTTAACTGTTGCCTTAAGCCTGACGACTAGATTATTTTGGTAATGTTCTGGATTTCCGTATGTACGTACAGTGTATAATACGGCTGCATGTAGCTTTTCACGAAACGAAGGCAACATCGTTATTAAAGAAAATTTTTAAATTCATGTAAATGGTACAGTAGTTTAGCCTCCTTTAGTCTCCTGGGGTTCTCAAGCATGGCTATTTAGGAAGCCACGTAGGGATTACGAGCTCTTGAGCGAAATTAGGGTAATGAAAGCCCTCGAGTGACATATTGGTTTCTCACATGAGGGAAAGTCTCTCATGAATTACTAGTTCTTAATTCCTATACGATAAAATCCGGCTCCTAAATGTTCATGGGTACAGCATCATTTTTATCGTCTTCATAGTCCTTTTATGTACATTTATATATAAACTTTCAGTTGAGAGATTCATTAAAAATTATTGTAACGAAACATTTTTGTGTTGATAAAAATTCACGTAGCCTTGTGATCAAATATTTTGGACGGCTGCTCCGAATATAAGTCCAAGAATATTTCACAATTTTTATCCATATTCGTATTGAAACATACTGACACTTATTCATTTAAATGACCCAATTAAATGATCTGTAAAATTGATCAGGTTTTTAACTATTCATGTGAACTGGATGTGAACCGGCAATAACTGTTCCGTCATTGCGCCTGCACTCACGACGTGCACATGCGCTCATAGCTGCGCGCACTCACCACGCACAGATCAACCCCTTCAAGAGCGAGCTACGGAAGCAAGGCAAGGTGCTCACGAAGGAGGTTCTAGGCCGCTTCATCAACTCTTCCTATCCTCTGGTGCACGAACGGTTCTTGCCTCTCCTGCCCGTCTTCCTGCAGTACAAAGTGGACTGGGGCGACGATGTCGAGAGGTGAACTAACTGAGGGCAGAGGATAGGTGAAATGACTGAGGGTAGAGGGGTGAGCTGACTAAGGGCAGAGGATAGGTGAACTAACTGAGGGCAGAATATAGATGAACAAACTGAGGACAGAATATAGATGAACTAAGGGCAGAATAAAGATGAACTAACTAAGGGAAGAATATAGATGAACTAACAAAGGGCAGAATATAGATGAACTAACTGAGGGGAGAGTATAAGTGAACTAACTGAGGGGAGAGTATACGTGAACTAACTGAGGGGAGAGTATACGTGAACTAACCGAAGGGAGAGTATAGGTGAACTAACCGAAGGGAGAGTATAGGTGAACTGAGGGGAGAGTATAGGTGAACTAACTGAGGGGAGAGTATAGGGGAACTAACTGAGGGGAGAGTATAGGGGAACTAACTGAGAGGAGAGTATAGGTGAACTAACTGACAGGAGAGTCTAGGTGAACTAACTGACGGGAGAGTCTAGGTGAATTAACTGAGGGTAGAGTATAGGTGAATTATATGAACGGAAGAGGTGTGCCTAAAAATCCTTTTGAAAATTTTGTCATGCATGCCCACATAAAATTTCTGCTTAGTGTACATAATTCAATATAGAATACTATACAGTGAGTTTAATTTTCCGTAAATCGTTCAGCCCTCAAAAAGGGAATTTTGTCTCCAATTATTGAAAATTAGTTAAATTCCCGTGACTATTTTCTTCTCGTAATGTCATTACCCTCTTTAAGGGACATAAGATAGGCAGTCGGGTTAAGTTAGTTAAGTTTGTACGGGGACTCCCGTCCCCAGAGGGACACTGTTAGGTTACCTTTAAGCATAGATAAACCTTCGAGACTTCTCTCTTTCGTGCCCACTTTACTTCTTTCAACTTTCACACCTTCTTCGCGATCTCTTCTTTGTCTCTTCTTCTTCCTTGTCTCTTCTTCTTCCTTGTCTCTTCTTATACTTTATTCTAAACGTGTTGTTTCTATATGCGCAAGGGATCTTGTGTGGAAACACACCTTGTGTATAGATTCTCTTTTATTCATAAATCATACAGAACGGTGCCATCTCTTCCAACGTAATATATCTCGAGTCACTGAAGCGTTGCAGTCTATGCTACTACATATTACTCTTTAATGTTGTACGTATTTCTAGGGAGTTGTACGAGAAACTCTCGGCGGTGGAGCTGATGGAGAAGCTCATTAGGCAGCGGCCAGTGGTTTTCATCAATTCTTGGGACCATCATTTGCTTTTGGACGGAGCTCCTGGATTTGGTGACTTTGAATTTGTCGGGAAAGATTCAAATCCCAAGAAAGAGATGAGCTTAGATCAGTTCAACAGCTACGATGAAATGAGATTGGCGGCGTTGATTAGCTTCAGTTCCATGTCACCATTCATCAATGATGGGAGTCGCAACAACTGCGGAGTGGTAGGCAACGGCGTCACTCATGAGCTCGACGGGGTCATCATTGGTCAGGTGGGCGCTAGGTTTGAAAAGGAAGGCTTCATGGACTGGCATGACTGCGTCGTCAAGGAACTCCAAAACACAGTCGAGAATGGTTACGGAAAAGATAGCAAGTCCCCTCGCGCTCAGCTCATGCAAGCTTGGGCCAAACTTTGGGGTCGTGAGTACCTACCCACTTTTGAGGAAGTGAAAGCAGCCCCTGAGAATTATGAGTATATTCACATCAAAGATGCGTACCTTGACAAGCAGGTGTACAAGGCCCGTATGCAAATGTTGGCCGAAATCATGCTCATAGATGCCAGCAAACGGGCAAGAGAAGTTAACAGAGTGGCTTACATTCACGTCTCTGGAATTGGCCTCAACGAATGGATGATAAGCCAACTACAGAACAAGCTTTACGTGGATGCCTGGGCTCAAGCCATCCAAGCTATGCCTCTCAATGTCACCACCAACATCGCCTGCATTAACTTCAGTGACATTCCAGTGTCCAGGATTCACGGTGTCAAGTCGGGAGAGAAATTTCCCAACACGGACATAACGGTCAAGTTCACGAAGAGGCAACTGCTGGAGCGTGTGCCCAGAGGATGTTTGCTGGTTTGCAACTATTCTGCCGACGCCAATGCTATGCCAGGTAATGTCGAGGTGGTGGATGTGTGTGATTGAAACTGAATGAGCTTTGGGTAAGACAATGTATTTACACATTGGTTTAGTATTGTGGTTTAATAAGAATTCATAATTTCCAGAGTGCATCCGACCGACTATAGCACTTAAAAAAGTCCTCTAGCATTGATTTGCTTAATAACATAGATAAAATGATTATTGCCACCCTGAAACTCAGTGAATTTTTCATAATTTAGCCACCCACTCTTTCAACCTGGGATTTTATACTTCTTGCCTTATGTTTAATTGTATTAGAGATGGATTTTTATATTTTTCTAGCTCATAATTTTAACCCCAAAACAATTAGTCCTACAATATAGGGTCGATTTTTACATTAAGACCCCCAACACAGGGACGTGTTGCGCGTGAACTTGGATCAGTTTGTTACGAACTTGGCCCCTCAAGAGGCATACGATAGGTCATAGACAATAGAATTAGACGAGTTAGGTTTGCCTATCGTGTAAGTTATGGGGACTGGCGTCAACAGGAAGACACTGTTTGGTTACCTTAGCTTTGGCTAGGCCTTCGGGATTTTTGTCTTTAGTGCTCACTTTACTTTTCCCAATTTTATACAATTTTCACTATCTTTACTTTGTATTTTCTTCCTCTTCGTTATCAACTTGCTGTTTCTATGCCTAAGGAGATCCTATATTAGAACACACCGTGTGCATAGATTCCCTTTTTTTTCGAACGTGAAACCCTATGCTGTGTATTATATTTCGAGATATTGATAATTTTAAAGCAACAGTTATCGGTCACGATAGCGCTGCTATAAATAAATATAAAACCACATAACGAAACCGTAATCAACTTGATTGACCTTTCTTAATTACCGTTTCGCAACGCAAAAAAGGTCAAGTGTTGCCTGAATTTCTGTTTTAGGGATCTTAATGTAAAAATAAACTTAATAGAGGAATATTTCAACAGAAGATTAGTTCTTCTTACTAATTTGGCTGCAATCTTATTGCAAATATAAACCTGAGTGCAGACATTTTTCGCACAAAGCTCCAGTAACTGCAGTTTTGATGCGCACATGGGCACGACTGCAGCTATTTTTGCGCACAAAACTAACAGCTTACAAATTGCGCAATAGATTTGCAAATGTATATTGATTGCAAATAAATATGCAAAAGATGGCAGTCAGTTTTTTGCACAAAGCTATTTGGATTCTTATGGTAAAAAAAACTTGGAACGTCACAGGGTTGAACACATCTTCTTCATTGGTTACACGTTGCAGGCAACGAGTTCTGGATGGGTTCGCTGTCGACAGCAGGCGGCCCAGCAGCAGCGTGTGCGTCCAGCATTGCTGAGCTGCACAACCCTCTCATCAACCCCAGGATGGCGGCCCGACATCTCCGCGTCGCCTCCCGTACTGAAGGCGTCGTCAGCGTCGTCGAGTACATGGAGTCCCAGAGGCAGGGTGCCGCTGCTGCCGCTGTCTCCAATCTCTAGGCAGCATTGCACGCAAGACTTGCGCTGTCAATTATCGTGAAATCTCCGTAGGAATTGTTGATTGTTTTTAAGTAAGTGATTTACGTTAAAATTGTGAGTGTCTGCATGAGCGTGCATATTTTATCACTGAAATTTCTTTCAGTATTTTTTTGGACAAGGATTCTTTCTCTTAAAGATTGTTGATAAAAAACTAATTCTATTTAGAAAGACAAAACAATCACCATTCTCTTTTCTACGAAGAATGACAGCTTGTACATGGCAAAGACTTAAAATCCTAGGCCTATCGATAAACAAAATCTAACCTCCGCAGCGTGTTCAAGCAGCGCCCCTGCGGATCATCGGATTCCCTTGTTCAACAATATCGTGTCCATAGCTGGTGACCAATACATTTGTTGAATATATTTTACAGATAATGGCCGAGAAAGATTCAAATTACGAGGCTACTCTCACACGCCTTTCCATTACACAATGACGCTTGATTTGAGACCAGTATCGAAGTTTTATTGGTAGTGTAGCTTTACCATTGTTTGATTCATCGCATAGGAATGAGTTCAGGAACCATTCCTACAATATTATGTGAGAAAATGTAGTACAAGAATGAGGACTCCCCCAATGAATTCCTGACGCCAAGAGTGTCATACACAAAACGTTTCGGTCGACTCGTCAGGTCGGCAACATCATTCCCGTAACTTTCATTGTTAGTATTCTTTTTTTATACAATATCCTGTGCAGTGCTTCCATCTCCTCATCGCTGGTGTACGAAATGGGATCGTCTTTTAGCGTCTCGTAGGAGCCTGGCACTCAACAGGATGTGTTGCATTACCCCGCAGCAAGCGGCTGAGTCAATTACATGGTTTTAAATTTCTTAAGCCGTCAATACAGGGTCTTAAGGAAAAAATGTACAGAATTTCACACCTACCAGAAAGTGACAAACTAGAAACACTTTTGTCTCTATGAAACTTTGCGAACAAAAATTGTTATTGTGATATTAGCTGTCCAATGTTTGAAAGGAGGAAATTTTATAATAAAATTGCCCACAAATAATTTGTTTACACATTTTGTTCACAGAAATTGTTCAAAGTTTCTACCACCCACTTCGATGCACTTGTGATATCTTCGACTCGAGAACTACCGGATATTGTGGGAAAAGGCCTGGCATTTCAGAAATGCCGCCGAAAGCCGCTGCAATTCTTGCCACGAGATTTTTCTCTGATTGCATGGGTGTTGAATAAATAAAGCTGTTCTTGAGCCCTTCAAAAAAGAAATCGAGTGGGGTCTTGTCGGAAGATCTCGGCGGCCAAGTAACAGGGCTTTTTCGAGCAATTCATCTATTGGGAAATCGAACATTGAAGTAATTTCGGTCGTTTCAAATTTCCTACTTTCAAACATTAAACAGCAAATGTTTCAAAAACAAATATTTTTGGCAAAGTATTATGGAGGTCAAAGTGTTCAGTCTGTCACATCCTGGTAGGCGTAAATTTTTTGCCTCATTTTCCTTAACATGCACGAAGTTTATGTGCTTTAGGATGCTGCTTAAATGCAAAAGAAAAGAAAAAATCACAGTGATCAAACGTGGACGGGCTGCTAAATCGACCCGGTTTTTTGAAGTATCTATATTGCACAAACGAGGGGGCTTCAAAAACTTCATGGAAAAAGGCCATACATAAAAATTGTTTGGACGGATTTTGATGCCAATGCCCCTGAACTTTCTTGTACCAACATGTTATAACATATTCAAACATATTCAAGTGCTCGCGATAACACATCGCCTCCAGTTGGAAGTCAAGATGGGCCCTTTGATGGGTCCTTACAGGCTGTTGCGGCCAGATCTGCAACAGACGAGGGCGAATCTTTCATTGAAGTTTTGAACAAGTGGGATTAGAACCCTGAAGTTTTTCTGCCAAGAATTGTGATTAGGGATGTAACATGGTTCTACAAGTACATTATCCCGAGGATAAAACTCGATCGAAGCAGTGGCTGCCCCGAGGTGGAAGTGGACCAGTCGAAGCAAAATCTGAACGTTCAAGAGGAAAAGTCATGGCGACTGTCTTCTGGGATAAAGAGGGTATTTTACTTATTAACTTGCTTTAGAACAAGAAGACAATCTCATCTGCTTATTATGAGGGCGTTTTGAGAAAACAGGCCAAGAAAATCGCGGAAAAACGTCCTGGAAAGCTGCACCAACGCGTCCTCTCCCTCCACAAAAACGCACCCGCTCATGGTGCTCGCCAAACAAAAGCTGCGTTACCCGAATTTTGATGGGTAATCATCAGACATCTACCTTGCAGCCCTGATTTGGCGTCATCTGATTTCTTTTTGTTTCGAAAGTTGAAAAAAATATTGATAGGAGTTAATTTTCTATCAATTGAAGACGGAAAAAGAGCTGTTCTGAGACTGTTCACATCACGAGACCCTCAGTTCTACGCTGGCATCAACGTTTGGAGAAGTGTATTGACCTTGATGGAGCATATGTTGAAAACTAAAGATCAAAACTGAAACAGTTTTTTCGTACTATCCTTTTTCCACGAACTTGTTGACGCCCCCCTCGTAGTTCCACCGCTTGGGATGATATTAGCTCCAACCGCGAATTTAGGGTGTGTTGTACTGGAAGCACCCGTTGCCTTCTGTGAACTGAGGGCAATCAGCACTCCTCGATAATGTCTCTACCTGTACACCGCAAAACGGTTGTAGGAAACTGTTACGCCTGAGTTTTGCTGCTAGGTCGAGTCCACGAATCCATTTCGCAACTTTGTCTTCTGCCCGTACTGTTGTTGGCCGGTGCAGCGTAGTACAGGCCCCTGTATGAGTTCCTACGTACGATGTATAGTCTTTTTCATCCAACAAATTTGTCTTGCAACGAAGAATTCAACAAATTTTTTGGATAAAATATTTCAAAATGTAATTTTGGACAAGATTTTTTGACGAATTTGTAAAAAGACTTTCGATAAAATGTGTAAAACATTTTTGATGACATGCAAAAAACTGAAGATAACAATTGGACAGTATTCTAAAAAATGGAAAGAATTTTTCAAAACAGAATGTTAAACCATTAAGGTATGAACTGCAATAGCGTTCATTCATTAGGAGATGTTCTAGAGTTGAACGGTCTCAGCGTAATTAGTTACCTTACCGTTCAGTTAATTTTTCATGGAAATGTTCTACTAGAACAAACTAATTGTCTCGAGAATGCATATAAAGGCACAAGAAGTGTCGGAATAAAAATATACGCAGGAGCTTTGAAGGAATTTCATTCAACACAGGACAAGGTAACCTACACTCGTAACAATACGCATTAGTAGTTGTACTTTAAAAATAGCTTTAATTATAAACTTTCACAAAACTTAAAATGTCGCAGAACTTCGATAGACTTTCTAAGGAAAAATTCCTATATTGAACAAACCCAACGCTCGCCCTTCTAGAAGTTCCTTTGAGCAAACATGACCGTGAAAACGAAAATAAGTTTCAGATTTTTTTGCGTACGCAATCACTCTCAGCCAAACTATGGCTTCTCGATGTTAGACATGACCGAATTAATACTTTATCGTGAATCGAATACCATTTTTAAAGTACTTAAAGGCAAAATTATCCATCATAGTAAATAAATCCTGACGACTATAACGATTTTCCTTAACTGAAATGCTTTACAATTCCATGAGGCGTGTTCATAAATAAGAAATTACAGTACGCAAACTAGATTGTCTACACTTGAGAAGCGTCGAGTCGCCACGGGTGCAGGGCGCAGACAGAAGAGCAAAGATCAAGTTACGAGCTCACATAGGTTTGGAAGAGTTCTATTTCTCTAACTTTACTAATGTGCCAAGACTTGAACGCCCCCGTACTGAGGGCAGAGCACAGCAAACAAGAGGCTAACAGGCTGTGATGTCACCAACACAACCCACTCTCATGGACTCCAAGGCCGGTGACCGCTACGATGAGACACACTTAAGCTGCAACAAAAAATAGATCAATGTTCTCAGTTTCGAACATATAAGTGCTCTTAGTTTCGAATACATTAGCATTCTTAAACTCTGAACACATTAGTGTTCTTCCTTCAAAGCCCAAGAAAGCTAATTTTGGAAACCATTCATCTTGATGTTCCCCTTCCAATTTCGAATTGATGAGTCGGGGAACATATTGTTTGTAAATATTTTACGACTCCAGGAATATCCTGTAATTATTTGGACATTCAAACTACGAGTAAAGGTAATCCTTCTAGAGTAATAACATTTTTTTCCCCAAAACAACCTTTCTTCTTCACTAACGAACTTTCACGCAACTAAACTAACCTTACGTAACCGGGTAAACAAACGAATTATAACAACATTTTTCCACCATCTCGACGGGTGAGCGCATAGCTTAATGTGTACTAACTAAAGGACGGTAAAGATCAAGCGGCAGGTCAATTGGCCAACGGAAGCAGCGGCAGGACTCGGATGAGGCGCGGACACAGCGGCGAGCTCAGGTGGAATGTAGAGAGCAACGTCAGCTCCTTTGCTTACATGCTATTTCGAAAAGTCAGTCGATGATTTGGCTGAGTATCCCACACACAAGGGAAGGTTTCTTTGTGGTTATTGAAGACGTGCTCAAACGAATTGAAATGCGTTGGTTGCCAAGTCTTGACCAATATAAAGACTTCATTATTGCTGGTGGCCGCACGCAAAGCAACGTCATTACTTCAAAAACCTGAAGCCGAGCTAACTGAACAGGACAAGTACTTCAAGTCAAGTATAACTCGATCTACAACCGTGACTAGCTGCGTAGTATTTTACGATCCTCCTTAAAAATCTCATCTACTCTACTTCTAAGGGACTTCTAAGGGCATTTCTACACAACTTACGCTCTATTGAGCTGTAGAACTAAAATATTACACTAAAGTTAAGCCTTAACTGTATTTGGTATCGTATCTGATACAGTTCCCTAATATAATATAAAGTAGTAGTGGTGGTGGTATCATAGTTTGCTAGTGCAGCGGAACTAAAGCCACATCGCTCCGAACGTAATATACAGTAGTATTTCCACCAGATCTATCCAAAAATTGTTTTTGTAAAACAGTAAAAAAAAAGTGCAATTTATTGCAGTTTACCAGTTTATTGCCCCCCTCATTGCAGTGGGATGGTGCACCAATCGGTTCTAGGCCACAGAGCAGCAAGACTGAGCTCCCCAGAACTGCTTAGTAGAAATTTCCCAACGTGCTCCGAATTGCAGCTTTGAGAGCAGAGCTATCACAACTGAGAGTTAAAGCCAAAGCAAATGCTCCGTTGAAATCAATGAATTATATTAGCATAGGCCAACAATTGAAGTTTCTACAGTTCACCAGAGTCATTTCGAAAACTCAACAGAATTTTACAACTCAATTCAGGCTAATAGTTACGCATTCACTTCCGCCGCAGAATCTTGTGTAGCCAAAGCTGGGCAATTGTATCATACTGAAGTGGGGATGATCAGGTCAACTAAGATGTAAATTTTACAAAATAGAACATCTTTAGCGCCATTGAAAATAACAGGCGTACTGAAGTTGTGAAAGCTTCATTTATCCGAAATCGTGAAACAAACTCGGTACCGGTACACTTTACACTTCAAACTCAACTCCATATCTCATGAATGTAAAATTGATATTTTCGTCAAACCTACAGAATTCGATCGCACCAGAGCATTAAAGAGACACTGGCCTCGAAGCTGGAAATTGCACAATTTTCAGGGAGACACTCAAGTAAAACACGAATGGAAGGCTGAAATTAAAATCAACCAGGACGGATAAACCGAGCCCCTACACACTCAGTTTTGGTAACTAAAAATAGGGAATAAAATTCGAATGATGATTTTCGTCAGCATCTTGCAACCAATCAAATTTTACGATAGTAGCGCTGACGTATGAATCGAATAAGAACATAAAGCTGATACATTCATGAGACTATTAAAAACAAATTTTAAACATTAAATAGATTTCACTACGCTTGTCAAGTAACGAAACTAACGAAGTATCTATAAAGATATTGAAATATTTCCAGAGTAGGTTACGACAATAATAAGTTACATTAAATGGCCAAGGAGAACCTCCACTAAGTTCTACACCTCAAATGAAAACATTCCTTAAGTAAGAAAATGTCCAAGAAGGCGAAATATTTCTGCAAGAATATCCTCGAAGACATTCACACAAGAAGGATATTCATGCAGGAGAACATCAAGGTAAATAGAATATTCCGGTATGAAGAAAATTCAACCAGAGAATATATCCGGAAAGGTAAAGTATTTTTCCCGTAAGACTTGAAAACCTTAGACTCGCTGGCTGCAGCCCCTCCAGCTTCTTAGGGTGTGCTCCATGAAAGAGATGATCCTGCAACGTCATCTAAGGTCAGAAGTTCATAGCTCAACAACAAAGTCTCCGAGCAGGGTACTAGGATTTATACACTAGTAACGATCTCTTGCGATGATTTTAAGACCACCATGCACAAATTTGTTTTTGATTGTGATTGGGTAGTACGGATTCTGTCAAGAACGGGAAACATCTTACGTAAAGCAGCTGGACCATTGGATTCAAGCTATTGTATTGAATGAGGAAGGTCCTTAGCAAATGAACTTCTACATATTCCAGCAGTTCAGCAGCACGCGTGAGATCACGCCAAGTCGTCCGACTCGTTGCAGCAGTAAAGGTCTCTGTCCAACTCGGCTTCAGAGTCAGATTCCCTCTTCAAAGAGCGCTCTAGCTTGAGCATTGCGGTAAACGATGGACCGACACTCAGAGGCTTTGGTGCACTAACCACAGACTCACTAGCAGACAATGGAACACTTTTGCTCGTCTTTTTCTTCCCAACATAAGTTTTCTTGGCACGACCAGTCTTGGGCTTGACTGAACCCCCTCGCTTAGAAGGAGGTGGCAGAGAGACCAGGTGCCCTGATGAAGCAGGGGCCAACATCGAATTCACGTGTGGCGATGATGCAGAAGTTGATAAAGAGTCCTCAGTCTCCGCAGCCTTCGTCAGTGTGTCGCTGTGAGAAGACACTTTGTGGACAGCTACGTCTGCAGTCTTGCCTTTTCTCACAAGTCCCTCAGGCCTTCGAATTCTGACGGCAAAATGCGGTACCAGAATTAACCAAGCATTACATGCAGTTGCGACCACTACATAAAATCTGTTCCTACAAAAATTGAGAACGTTAGAAAAAATCATCGACAAATCAAAAGAAGATATTCAGAAATGAATATTTTAATATAATGAAATAAAAACGTAAATGTAGTGAAATGAGAATCACTAGTTGACTATTCTTAACAGTGAACAAGTTTGAGATACACAACCAGCGCTGCTGCAGCTCAGAAAAGAAGGGCCGCTCCGCAACACACACAGCAGTGTGAAGACAACGACAAAGGCACAACTTGATGCAAGTTAGCAAGGCCGATGATCTTCAAACAGTAGAATAGGGAAACAAAGGCCTTCAATGGCTTAGTATACATACACGATTTAAAATAACAAAACAATACACATGACGCCAGCAACTTAACTGAACTACGGTAATTGCTCGGTTAGCGCAATTAATTAGACACAGACACAGAGAAAGTTAACATAGAAACGTAGGCACGCAAAAACAATACGAAGGCAAACAACAGAATTCATGAAAAAGACAACAGCCAACTCACAATGACATTTCTTTGAAATAAAAATAAATTCTGAACAGAGATAACGATAAGTACGAGTACAGGAGTTTTCATTAGACAGCAATACGATCACAACTGAAAACATCCGGCGAGAAATTCATTAAAATTACAAAATATCAGATCGGAAGCTTTCTCTACAAAATGTTAGGTGGTGTTAGTAGGAAGAGCACACGCAGGACACGCTGGCACGAGCAGCAAGAGACACAAATTACCTTCGCGGGGGATCAGCTGACAGCAATTGTAGCGGTCTTGTACAGCACTACCTTCACCACAGTACCATGAGCACGACCACTGACCACTAAAACCTCAGGAGTCATCACACGACCCACCACATGACCACTGCCACCCCTGCACGCATGCCTTACTCGTACACTCCACCAAGCGGGTCGCTCTACCCTCAAGGGTTACTGCCGAGTCCCGCACTCCCATCAACATACGACAAACTGTAGACACTCGTGTCTATTTTACTCTTCATTAATTGCCTCTTTAGTTACTCATAATGATGTTGTATCTTAAAAATGAGGGGAAATCTACGGGAAAACTTTACTGAATACAAAATTGGAGTTACAACTGAAAACTCATCCACGTAGGATAGAGCGAGTCGTTGATGCTAGTTCGCTAAAGCTTGCAGTTGCAAGTTCCGTGAATAAATTGAAGCCCCATGCCATGAAATACCAAGAATGAGAACTTATGCTGCAGCTAAAAACTATTTTTGTCGCTCAGGAACTCGCCATAGAATCGACCCCTAATCGTCCCAAACAGGTCATCTTTCGCCCATAATCGTCGTACCCCAACTCACACATCACTCTCACTGCTACTTTCATTACTTTAGTTCGGCCATGACGCTCGTGCACCAGCTCACACATCGCTCTCACTGTCACTTTCATTACTTTCTTCCTCAGATGAACTGAAGTGAAGAGAAGGAAATAAAACAAATTAATCATAATCGCAGAACCGAAATCATAACCAACAAAGCAAAAAAATTGCATAGTGAAAAAATAATTTGCAAGTAACAAATATAGAGCCAATCAGGTACTCATAAGCATAATCGTTGTCACACGAGATGACAACACAGAACTGACTATACTGTTTACGTGTGGTATTGTAAAACAAATTTCAACCAGCGTGTAACTGACGAGAATCAGCAGCTACAAACTTGGAGCAAGAAAAGTTTTTGTGCCACTATGACTTCGATATGACGCTGGTCAGTTGTGTCGTATGTTTGATTTTTGTCGATGCTATTTCGAAGTATGAATACTTCGTCACTCGCAAAAGTACTCAGAATTTGAATAGTTCTAGGAGAGAGAAATCATTGCGTAAGCTTTGCAATTGGAATAAATTCTGGAGGAAAAATGTTACCTACAGTATTTAAGCAATAATAGCCACGTAAATATGATTTCAAATTATTATCAATAACAAAGAACTAGTAAAAATCAAAGAAGTATGTTTCATTAAACGACAACAGAGGAAACCAAATAGGCCAAAAAATATACTCATATTAAAGAACTCGCCCCTTTAATAATTTAGCACAATGGAACGGTTACCTCTTTAAATACTCGTAAAAACCGACACAAATCAAAGAAATGAGACTAAAAAAAATAAAAAAACACAAAATTCCTTCGTTCTTCCTTCTCTCATCACACGTTTCTTCCCACCGCGGTAGTTCTTCTTACTAAACAGCTCTCCATATTTATTTCCCTTCCTTTCATTTTATGAACGCTTTCATGAGTATGCCTGTATAAGCACCCTCTTCATTTCCATAACCCCTACTTATTATATTTCACTCTTCTTTGGTGATACATATTCTTCAATAACTGCCTTCGTAACAAGAGAAAATAACATCTAATTTCTCCACTGTAACAAAACATTAACTAACTCTCGAACAACGCTTCACTCTCCCACCTGGCGTGGTGCAGCGCGGCATGCTCCAGATGCAGTTCTGGTGCAGCAGCTGGTGCAGGACACAACAGCTGGTGTAGCGCCTCGCAGAACTGAGCACCGGCCTCGACCAGCTGGTGAGTGCCCAGGTGGTACCCCTAGTATGGCACCAGTTTGTTAGAGGGCAGTACGACAATGATAGGAATAACAATCTCGAGCTATTAAAGATTGATGAAAGTGAGACAATGATTGCCGTGAAGCAAACCTCATAATAACGATGAAAACAAGTAGCTATGGTGATCTTGACTACCTCCTTTACGCTTTCGTAAGCAACATTAGAAACCAGACAGAATAAAGTAAATCTTACTTCGCATGAGTGGAAGAAATTTATATTAGGCTCACGATTATGATAAACGCGTAGAATCTCTTTAAGGCTTGTTCTATATGTGCACGTGAAAAATTAATAATGAAAATTCGTGAATTTTAACACACGGTTAACGTTTCTTCAGTTTAGGAATATAGTCCAACGAATGGCAACTGAAGAAGTAAAGCTAAGAGGAACGTTGATTCAGAAAAGGAACACCTCTATTGTTTATTGCATATATTATCTATCCAAGAACACTTGAGATCGACAGCAATTCTCCAACACATGTATTGTCCCCAACAAGCACACGTGCATTGCGTTACCGTATTCAACAGGCTCCCTGTGATGCTATTTTCCTAAGAGTAAAATGACTCACCAATGCGTCACATCACTCGAAACGTGCGCTGACCAGTGCACTCATAATGTAAATACTGTAAATACAGTATGTATGTAAATACATGTGTTATTTGTATGTCGTAGTAAACGTAAACAAATGTATGTAAATACAGTAAAAACAAAATGTAAATACAGTAAAAACAGAATGTAAATACAGTAAAAACAGAATGTAAATAAACAATGTGTATACCCTGACATGACCCATCGGACGGCACCGTGGTCACCACACCCACCTGATACACGCCCTGATCACACCCAGACGCGGACGCCTCGAGCGTGTAGCTGCACGCCACACCGTACTGCCGCCACACAGCCACGCGAGCTGTGCTCTCCCGCGCTCGTTCCACAGAGTAGCAGCAGTGGGCGCCGCTGAAGCAGCTCACCATCTCCTGACACAGCGCCGGCAGCCGCTAAAAGGGTCCGCACAATTATCCTGGTGTAACAATTGTCCTGGTGTATTGTATTGTCCTCGACAGCAGTAACTTAATTTATGTTATTTGTTGCACAGAGACGTAGGTATATTTATGTTATTGTTTTACAAAGAGGTAGGTGTATTTATTTATTGCCCTACGTAGCAGTAAGCACGCATGTTTATTTTTTTTTTCTAGGTTGCAGTATATTGATTTTATTGGATAAGTTAAAGAGTGGGTATATATTTTATTGTCCCCGGTAGCAGCATACATATTTATTTTATTGTCCTCTTGAGAGCCGTAATCCCAAGCTCCTAGACCCCAAAAGTGAATGCAATGAAATATGTCAACATACAGTTCTTCGTTCACAGACAAGGAAACTAAAAGCTCTTTCTCTGGACGAATCACATGATAACTTCGAAACCCTCTTGACCTACAATGCTCCGCGGAAGTTTACAATAACCCATTAAAGATGTCATTTAATACATTCATAATCATCAGAAGTAAATGAAACTTTTACTTTTCGCAGAATGTGTATTTAAACTACAAAAGGAAACAATAAAAAATTTGAATATAACGATTAAGTATTTTGATACAAAAAATATCAAAATTAGGTTTACAACACACATTTCTTAATATTTTGTAGCATAACCCTTGTTGCTAATTTCAGGATGAAGATGCTTAGAGTAATATCCTAGGAACGTCTTACATGTGTTTGAAGTAATATTATTGCACTCTTCGATGCAAACTTTCTTCAATTCAGTTAGTTTTGACGGTGCTCTTTTATGAATTCTTAATTTCAATTCTTTCCATATATTACCTATCGGGTTAAGATCTGGTGATTTGATTAGGCGATTTTAGAATATTTACTCCATTAGAATTGAACTAATTTTATGTTAGCTTTGCCGTATGTTTCGGATCGTTGTCGTGCTGAAAGATCCAATCTGGGTTATACTTCAGTAAATACACATTTGTCCTTAAATTTTTCTCCAAGATACTTCTGGGATGTGATCCATTTAGCCTTTCTTCAATTATTTTAATTTTCTCAACGCCTGTGGCACTAAAACAACTCCCGATTATGATTGAGCAGCCTCCAAATTTCACAGTTGGAATAGCGTTTTTTTTGTATGAACTCAGTACCTTGTTTTCCACAAACTTTCAGTACCTCATGCCTGCCAAATAATGTTACTTTCGTCTTATCCGATCGAAGTTCGTTATTTCAAAACTCTACAGGTATATTTACAACCTCCTTTTCCAAATTCAGTCTATGACTAACATGTTTTCTTTTCAGACGTGGAGTTTTCCTTGGCGATCTAGAGAAGAAGTCGTGACGACGAAGGGGTCGACTAATTGAGTCCTTACAAACTTTAACTCCTGTTCCTTCTAAATCTTTCTGGAGTTCATTAAGAGTAACTTAGGGTGAATTACGAACTTTTCTTGTTAATAATCTTGATGCACGTTTGGTTATCTTATGAGGACGACCAGATTTTAACAGAGAAAGCTCCGAATTGTGAGACTTCCAGCGACGGATTATTGCTCCAACTGAATTCAATGGAACCATTGACTGTTAAGATACTTTTCTATAACTTTCCCAAAGACTTTCAATTCGTTTTCAATTCGAAGATCTTGATCAATTTGTTTTTGATTCCCTATTACGTAAATGCTTACACGACGCTCATCAGATAAAGAATGATGCAATATTTTTACTCGAGCCAATATTAGGGGCCTATAGACTAATTTTAAAAATTCTAGAAACCTAAAACCATTCTACTGTTACATTGCACAATATTTATGTAAAAATATTAAAATTCGAAATATGTTGAAAACTTTTGCATTCCTAATTTGGATATTTTTTGTGTCAAACAACTTGATTGTCATATTTCATTTTTTGATTGTTTCCACGCTTGTTTAAATACAGGTTCTATGAGCAGTAAAAGTTTCATTTACCTCTGATGATTACAAATATATAAAATGGCATTTTCGACAGCGTATTGTAAAATTTTGCAGAGCACTGAAGAGAAAGCTGTCGATGCATCACTTGACAGAGTAGGCTGGAACATGTCACTTCTTCAATCGAGCTCGAAACTCCTGCAACACAAGAATGAGACAGAGCTTCAAGTTTCACTGAAACCAAACGTAGGACACAAATTAATCAAAAGCAAGGGCGAAGAGTAAAGAGCTTAACATGGTGACGTAGTCTAGACTTCTAGAACGGGAAGTCGAAAGCAACAAGAATGACGACAGTTCTACTAGCTATCTAAATAGATCAGGATTGCAGGGGGTCGCATGATGACAACAAGCTAGATCAGATAGCAGCAAGGGTCACACATCACCACAAAGAGAAGTTCTCTCACATAGAACCCCACACGGAACACACTTCCTTACCCAGACCAGCACAGAACACATTCTCTCACTAAGATCACAAACAGTCAAGACCAGAGAAAACCAACTATCAAGACCAGAGAACACCAACTATCAGGACCAAAGGACACCAACTCTCAGAACCTGAGGACACCAACTATCAGGACCTGAGGACACCAACTATCAGGACAAGAGAATACCAATTATCAAGACCAGAGAACACCAACTCTCAGGACCAAAGGACACCAACTATCAGGAACAGAGGACAACAACTATCAAGACCAGAGGACACCAACTATCAGGACAAGAGAATACCAATTATCAAGACCAGAGAACACCAACTCTCAGGACCAAAGGACACCAACTATCAGGAACAGAGGACAACAACTATCAAGACCAGAGAACACCAACTATCAGGACAAGAGAATACCAATTATCAAGACCAGAGAACACCAACTCTCAGGACCAAAGGACACCAACTATCAAGACCAGAGAACACCAACTATCAGGAACAGAGGACACCAACTATCAAGACCAGAGAACACCAACTATCAGGATCAAAGGACACCAACTCTCAGGATTAGAGAATACCAACTATGAGGACCTAAAGGCACCAAGAGGCTCACGGTGAGGTGAGGGTGGTCGGGAAGGCCACCGTCTTCAGGCCACCACGACAGCTGCCGGGAGCAGCCGTACAGGAACAAGTTCTTCTGTCGGGAGTGGCCGTGGTAGTCGCAGTACACCGCTACCCCGCTCCTCAGCTGCTGCTCCTCCTGCGGCTGTTTTTCCTGCACCTGCTGTCCTTCCTCCTGCTGATGCTGAAACTTCGATGACGTCCGGTCGTCCTGGCATCGACCTCTGGTGAAAAGATTGCAATGTGTGTGATGTTTTAAAATGAGTCAGACATTATTATTATTATTACTATCATGAGTTAGTGAACGGTTCTCTATCCAGAAAAAAAATGTTATTCAAAGTGAGCGACGAGGAGGGAAATCTATGCAACAGATGTGTTCCCACATAGGGTCCCCAGCGCATAGATAAGCAATTTAAGAATAAAGAGAAGAAAGAAGAGATAGTGAACGAGGAGTAAAGATGAAGAAAGCAAAGTAGGCATGAAAGGAAGAAGTCCCGAAGGCCTATATATAGCTGAGGTAACTTAGCAGTGCCGCCTCCAGGAGGTGCCAGTTTCCATAGCGTAAGATAGACAAACCTAACCAAGCTAACCCTACAGCCTATCCTATGTCTCCTGTGGGCTATGTCAGACAAAGACTGCTAATTAGTTGAAACTCTGCGTCATCAAGAAAATGGAACGTGAGGCCAAATCGTACAGTAGCATTAAATGCGAACTAGCTCATACTACCTGAGATTATTTTCACCAAAAATTAATAGATCGTATACAAGATTAAAATTATGCGCTTAATGTACTTAGATTTTTTCTTGCATCATCCACGTTGAGTTTAACTTTTGTGAAATGTTATTTTCCTTGCAGTTTGGGACATTTTGACTCACAAGGACTAGCTACAACAAGAAACCATCTCATAATTTAATTTAATTTCGGGTAAGATATTTACTCACACATATGACAGTGTTCCAATTAACGATGACAACTACGTCCTCCATGGCAAATCTTTGCCGTTTTGTTAACCCTTAATCTTCCGGCCCATTTAATCACCCCAAAATAAACTACAAAAATAACCTCAGCATCTATCCTCCGATATTAAGTTCTTTCCTACAATAAGCGATGATAGATCTTTTGCATACATCAATTGAGACTCTAAGAGGGCGTGCTTAACAGGCACGTAACACACAACATCCACTAACCAACATACGACTCATGAGCAA
Organism: Orchestia grillus; assembly: GCA_014899125.1. Classification (NCBI taxonomy): domain Eukaryota; kingdom Metazoa; phylum Arthropoda; class Malacostraca; order Amphipoda; family Talitridae; genus Orchestia; species Orchestia grillus. The sequence goes on along the minus strand of VOMN01138663.1, from coordinate 3,523 downwards.
CATTGCGACTGGGCAGAAATAATGTCAGAAGTCCCCGAAGGAAGCGTGACTGAGCTCACTCCTCTTCATAATCTTCATCAAAGATCTAGACATTGACCGAAATCCTGAGTAAAATTAACGAGTTCGCAGATAACACGGAACTCTGCTACAGAGCATTTACTGAACGGGACAGAATCAACATAAACCTCAATCGCTTGCTCCGATGGACTGAAACCTGGCAAATGAGTTTCAACATTGACAAATGTTTAGTGGGGCACGTTGGAACCAATAATTGAAATTTACATTATTCAAAGAGCGACAGACTTATCAAAGAGGTAAAACAACAATAACATCTTGGCATTACTAAATTCCTCGAATATGTCAAGCAAGTAAAAAAAGTGTCAAGAAAGCTAGCAGAATACACGGTTTCATCGCAAGAAACTTTGACTATAAGTTCAGCTACATATTACTTCCTCTCGAAAGCACTAGTCCATCCACATTTGGAATGCGCTGTACAACTCTGGTCTTCTGCCCTACCACGAGACATCAGTAAAATGGAGCGAATTCAGTGTAGAGCCACAAAAATTATATCTGATCTCCGGAGCCTCAGCTGCTAACAGCGTCTCCAACCGCTGAAACTCATCTCGCCTGAACAAGAAGACTGCGAGGTCAACTAACCGACAGCTTCAAATATCCGAATGGCTTTAACGACGTTAACCAGAAGGGCCACTCGAAATGGACAATAACGTTTGCACCAGAAATGACGGCCGTAAAGTTATGAAAAAATCCGTATGAACATCCCGAACACTTTTTTTTTTCAGGTTTAAATAGTTAGGATCTAGCACCAACTACGGGAAAACAAAGTCTCTGTAGGCACCGTGAATACGTAGAAGAATGGTCTCCACAAATATTAGTTAATATTAGTTAGGGAATTCCAAAGCATTTCAAACTACCGATTCTAGGTTCTTATTTGGAAATTACTAAGGATGCTAAGAGAAGTTTAGTAAACGATACGATTCCATTAATGTTAAACGTCCGCATCCTAATGTTAAGACAAACGTCCTGGTGCCTGTGTATGAAAATCGATGTCTGAGAATGATTCATTTCTTTCTGAATACATTATTTTCCCTTTGCAGAGGTGGAGTGGCCATTGATGGTGATGGTGGTCACAGCACACAGGTGGTAGTTATACTACCAGATCTTTGATCTGTCCTGCCCTCTCATTCACGTCTAACCGTTTGCCTGTGCGTGATTGGTGTCAGACGGCACGGGACTTGCGTAGGAACACAAGACCGGGCCGCCTGGCTCGTTTCTGCGGCCATATTTTATTCTATTTGACACGAATCCTTCAGTGAGGCCCAAATATCTGAGGAACAGTCACTACCCATAGCGATGCACTCACAAAAATGCCCCTCAAAGACAACGTCTTATGCTCACAAAGTGCCCTGCGACTCAGGCAGGTGGTGTGACTCATTGTGGCAGGGGGGCGGTCTCAAGGGAGAGGGGTCTTCAGCAGGGGACCAGACGGCCCCAGCATGTGGAAGATGATTCCCGCTAGAGATTGTGGACGGAGTGCCCTGAGTAGGACTTGTTTGCGGGCTATGGGCTGTAGTGAAGGGCTTTGTGGCGCTCCTCCCTGCGTCAGGAGATCCAAGCACCCGAGTTATGTACTCCAGCAGCGCCTGCACAGGGAGGCAGCAAGGATATATGTTCTCGTGGTTCTCAACAAACGAGGACGTTTTAGAGGATTCACATGTTAAATAACTTATCACCACAACAAACTTTTCATGGCGGTAACCCAGGCATCGATTAGTTCAATATTCAAGTAGGAAATTGTCAAACGAGGGAAAGAATGGTTAGATTTACCAAACACCACTGATTCTGAGTGTTGTGTCATGTTTGTATCGGTGATGTTGATTTATCGGTGACACAAGGCAATTGTTTTAAGAGGTTGAAATACGGAAAAATTCGTAGGAGTGATTACAACCATCAATAAGGATAATAAAACAGCATTAATTTCAAAAGCAAAACCATCGACTAGGTGGGAAACATTTATATTTTGATCGCAATAGCGAGCGCATCCGCACCTTACGCACTGCATTCATTCATTCATTTCTCGCAGTAAACTACCCATCCTGTTTGGTTGGTGTTTGCGCGTAGGAATGAATATTTAAAAGAAAAAAAATTGAATGGGTTGACTGTCACAGGTGCTTCACGCGTCACACACGTTACCTGATGTTGACAAGGGAATTTCAGCCCCGTAACCCAACCCATTGATGTCAAACATGTCCTCAAATCCATACTGAATGCAATACGTCCCGTCCCTAATGGGTTAAACAACGAGTATCGGAAAAGAAGACCAAAGCATCAATCTGAAAAACAAGGTCGAGATGTTCCACGAGCCTGTCACTCACAGAGCAAGATTTAAAACAATTATACCATGACACCAGACACAATGCACCCTTAGTAATTTACTGCCCATTTATTCAAATATATTTCAATTTTTTTAATACGGGAGTCATTTCACTTCTTACCGTGTGACACATTTGGAAAGAGGAATGTCCCTAAGTATGTTCTCTTTCAGCTCACTGTACGAGTACATGAAAGAAATCAAATATTTTCACAGTTAAACGGCCAGGAATCAACAGGCTATTTCTAAACCTATTGATCATCCATAAATATAATGGCCATCCATAAACCTACCAGACATCCATAAATCTCCTGGCTACCCAGAAATCTATCGGCTACCCAGAAATCTATCGGCTATCCATAAATTTACTGTGCAACCAAATAAACTCCCCTGACAAAAAATTAAAAACATTGTTTTTCGAGTGCCTATGGAGGAGGGGACGAGGGTTTGTCATACTCTGGGGCTGTTTCAACTACACAAAAGTGAGTCGTTTAGTTGACGTGTCCGTCAAACCGAACCAGCATGGCCATATTGAGCAACTGGATTACCACGTTTTGGCATTTGCACATTAACTGAATGCAGAAAGGCCTGTTGCTTCGCCTATCTTTCAGGATGAAAACTACAGGTTGCAGTGGGCAAGAACTGTCATTAATTGGTATGACAGTCATTCGGGATATGGCATTTAGATTGGCCAGCTAAGTCCCCAGACATGAACCCAAGAGAAAATTTGTGGGACCACCTAGAACGAAAAGTTATGTGTCGAGAAGATCGTCCATGTACTGCGGCCATACTACTAGATCAGTTGATGCAAGAGTGGTTTAAAATCAACCAGGTGTACAATAGGACACCTGTAGATCCAATACATTGCAGACTAGCCGCCATTAACCGTGCTCGTGAAGGTCCTACACCACATGAGGTAACTAATTCTTTGTTCGAGGAGCGCACTACTGGCTAGCCATAAATCTGGTGACCATCCATAAATCTACTGCTATCCATAAATCTAATGACAATCCATAAACCAAATAGCTATCTATAAAACTATTCACAAGGCAAAAATCTGCAGTTCATCCATAATCTGCAGGACATCTATAAATCTACTGGTCATTCATAAATAAGTGCACGCAATAACTAGCG
>VOMN01138654.1:0-23233 GCA_014899125.1 Orchestia grillus | reverse complement strand
AGAAGATATTCAAGATATTCAAGGAGATGTGTCGTGGGCCTAATGGATAGACTAAGTATTTGTACATATCTCGGGTGATAATAAACTTTATTCAGAACGCAATCTTCTCACAAATTAGAAATCAATCTTTCATCTAGGGAGATTGTATCTGTCTCTCGTATCGTAGAAATGTATTCCCATCAATACGCAATCGTATTTAATTTCAGTAGAATCGTCTGCGCGAGATAAACCCTCATGAACGACCAATTTCAATTTGTAAATTGAAACGAGAACACCAATAATAATGTCCGTCGATGGTTAATATTGTAGCTCGCTATTTAATTGGAAATCGGCGTGCGTCACTCGCAGCAGCGCACTCTGCTGCCGGGCTGGCGTTTGTTAATATAGAAAACTCTCTTTTGGACGCGTCTCGAACGAGACTGCGCTCAGACTGTGCGGAAAAATTACTCCGGGCACCGTAGTTTCTGTGAACGTTGCAGTTTGTCCTAAAAAAAACATCAATAAATTCTCTTTGGCATTTCAAAAATTTAATACAAATGCATTTGATAGGATATTTTATTCAGATTTGTTCTATGGTATTCAGCGTTTATTAAAGTTTTTTACCTCATTTAATAGACTTGTACGTGGGCACCAGGAGTTGCTCGAAGCACATCAAGACGGTACTCGATATCTTGCCGTGTTCGTTGTGGCATCGCCTCATCAAATGTGGCAATGGCATCAGTAATCCTTTGCTTTAGGTCATTAATGTCCGTACCTTTGTTTGATACGGGACCTTACGATACAGTTTAGTAGTTTGGCTGCCTGCCTATTCGATTTTGTTTTAATAAACCATGAGAAACGTTGCGCCTTCTTGAGAAGTGGCCAGTTTTTAGGGGTTCCTTCTATGGCACCTCTTTCGCAAACAGAATCCCTGAAACCCACAAATGCAAAATGGGATTAAAGACTTTAATAAACACTGAATATAAAAGAACAAATCTGAATAAAATGCTTCATCAATTGCATTCGTAATAAATTTTGGAAATGGTTAAAAGACTTTATGGACACCCTGCATATCGAAGTTCACTGCATCATTTTAATTTGTTGATTTGATTTTTTTTTCGTTGGTGAGAGGTGCGGAAAATAATAATTGCCATGTTCGCTGTAGAATGAAGATTTAGGATGCTTACCGGCCAGTCAATGCGCTCCAAGTCGCCCAAATTGAAATATTCGTCACTGTGAAGCCTGAGTATAATTAATTTGAAGTTTTCAACGAATGTCTGACAATGTCAGGAACTGTGAAAATCCCCCTCGATAGCGGGTGCTTCGGTACCAGGGTTCTATGCAATCAAAACCGAACATCACATATGACGGTGACTCAACGGTTTGGAAGTGTCTTAGGACGAAGAATATGAGTTTTGAATATTTGTTCGCCTCCGCGTGAGCTGCCTGAATTACAGACTGGTAGTATAGGTTCGATCCCCCCTAACGTACTCGTGTATACCTCTATTTGCGTAGGTTTGATCGAGGGTGTGGGTAGGTGCTCGTGTTGTAGTGCGATCGATACAGTGCCCCTCCGAAAGTTTACAAAACACCATTAAAAATGTCATTCTATGTATTTATAATCATCAGATGTAAATATGTAGTATGATTACAGATAAGATAAGACAGATAAGATGACATTTATAATGGTGCATTGTAAATTTTTGCGTGACACTAGATCCGAGTGCAAAGGAACTGTGAAACTTCTCTTCCTGCAGAACTCGTTTCACTCTTATTTGACATTGAGACAAAATCTTAGCGTAAACACATACATATGACTTCAAAATCTCTATTTTCTATGTTTTACTCAGATTTTCTGTACAATGATGCATATTGTCACATTTTTGGGCAAGTTCTATTTCCCTACATCGTGCACTTTAGAGACTGCCTCGTGCACATCCGTGCATTCGTACACGTATATGAGATTCTCTGTCGCGTCTGTCCACTTTGATATAATGTTTACACAAACCTACATGTTTTAATTTTATCCATAGAGTATTCAGTATCAATATAAAACCAGAACAATTATACAATGAAATTTCAAAATTTCGTGGTAAGGGAGAGTAATACGAGTAAAAATACTAACTGGAAAACAGAAGCAGTAAAGTGATAAATCTAGCTCACCAACAGCGCTAGCTGGTCCCCGCTCGCAATCCATCTCACCTGAACTCCTTTCGTCGAAGTCTTTACAAAAGGAAACAGCTTTCAGCATATTTACGAGGGAATTGAACAAGCCTTTGTTTGGTGGCTTTTTTGTTCCCAGATGTCTCCCCTATTATTAATGTATTGCTGATTTTTGTGAGAGCGAAGTTGAGTTGACAGAGCTCTTAGTGTGATTGCCTGTCAAGCTGATGAAACTCTCGACCGCCTTTGGCCTTCTCAGGCAACGACTACACCACTGAATGCCTTTGTTAAGTTTCTACCGGCCTTTGTCGAGTTGCTGCCGGCCTTGGTCGAGTTGCTGCTGGCCCTTGTCGAGTTGCTGCCGGCCTTTGTCGAGTTGCTGCAGGCCTTCGTCGAATTGCTGCAGGCCTTCGTCGAATTGCTGCCGGCCTTCGTCGAGTTGCTGCAGGCCTTTGTCGATTCGTTAATGGTCTTTATCGTGTTACTGAAGGTGTTTGTCTAATTGTTAAAGGTTTTTATTGAGTAATAGTCAAAATTACAACCTCATATAGCAATTAATTTTTCGAAAAAGTAATTAACAAACTGCACCTAATCGGCCCATGGTTACGATAGTTTGATAGCTCCTTGCGAGAGAACTTGGATCCTTCTATGTCTTACCACTCAACTCTTAGGTGAGTATTTTGAATAGAAAAAGAGGCATGGAAACGTAGGTAGGCCGAGGGAGATCAGCTGTAGGCAAATTTACCTTAAATGTGCCCATTTATAAAGTCAGTGGGCTCAAAAATTTGGCCAAATATTTTTCGAGTAATCCGTAACATCTGTTTGATACACGCTGTACAAGGCCGCACATGACGCGGGAAATGTAGACTAAAGCTGCTCTACACGCTCCTGAGTAGCTCTTACGCTGAATAATAATCACTAAATGTCGCGTACAGTGAAGAACAATTGCTGAATATAACGTGAAGTGAAAAAGCACTGCGTATACAGTGCATTGAATAAGCACCGAATATCACGTGCAGTGTGTACGGCATAGAACAGATCTCATGAATTAAAGAGCATAAATCATAACGTGAGAAGTCTCGTAGAAACCAGCACAAAATATTCTCCGGGTTTCATAACGTCCTCCACGTATGACGCTCGAGTTGTCCCTCCTGCTGCTGCAGCAAGGTCGTTCCCGCCACTGGCACGCTTTGCCATTTTAATTTTATGTTCATGTCCCCCAAGTGACTTACGCGAATCTTCTGTTTCATTTCACGGATGTGTTTAAATTAATTTTGGGACGAATGCATGGAAACCTGGATTCCTGCTTGGTACTTGGTGCACTAGAGGTACTGCCAAATGGATGGCGAGGTGGAACAAATGATAGGCGAGTCCAACTATCGACTTTAAAATTCAATAAAGGCATGCATCGCTTGCACTTAGGGTATCACTACCAATTTATTGAAGATAGTTTTCCTGTCATTTTCAATGTAATTTTTTTCTCATGTGACATTTTCTGGAATTGCTAGTTTTCCGCATCCTTCGTCTTTTTTGCCGAATTTCAACCGACGGCTTGTTTCGTTATGTGTCCGTATAATGAATGCTCAACTTTCGTATTCCCTATTACAAATTTTTGCGCGACCATTTTGTATGAAGGTGTCATTTTGTGTGATCTTAATTGCTCAGCGTCGTCGTCTGTTTTGCGCTGGCGAGTGAGCGCTTTTCTGAACCGAGGGCCATTAATTTCTCTGCCCTATTTCTTCCCCTCATCTCTTCTTGATCTCCGCACTACCCTCTTACATCTCCCCTCACCAATCTCCTTTATTGTTGTGTCTACCACCCTACAATCTCTTAATAAGTCGCAACGCGTCGCATACAATTCAACATCGGGCCAGAACATCTTCACTGAGGCTGTTGGGGGCCGTTTGAGATCTGCAAACAGGACTATTCAAGTCTCACCCCGAGGGTTGTCCCTAAGGCTTTCCCAATTGAAGCTTTTCCATTGAGGGTCGTGATCGAAAGTCTTCTAAGACTACCACGTACGGCAGTCTCCCTTCAGTCCTGCCACGGTGTGTTCCTCCTTCAACGCGCGTGCTGGTGCTGCGCTCTGCATCCAACTTCTAATTTTGTAGTTTTAATACGCCAATGAAATGCATGCGATATTTTGTGTTCGCGTGCACAGAGCGTATGGTGGTGTGTTCTCTTGTGCTCTGTGTGTTCTCAAGTTCGTGATATTCATGTGTACGTAGGCACAGAAGGGATACGTCGTGCTTACTCATGATGCCTCACATTCAGTGTTTGTTACTTGCTCTATTCACTGCAGGCGATATCTGGAACTATTCACTGTACAGGATATTCACTGATTTCCAAGTACATTATTATTAGTATTGTAACCAGTGGTTCGCCAGATGTTTTTGATGAATAAATTTTTTGTCTGTAGTTAGCGATTTTCCCCATCTTAAACTATGTCAACGTCAAGTATCATTGGAATAATTTTTAAAGGTTCGCATTTGTGATGTATTCACTTCCTGAATTGTCAATTATTTCCCCTTATTCCTATTGCTTGAAAATTACCTAGTTTTACGCGTCTGATAACCCAATGAGTTGAATAAATATGCTCTGTGGATTACAAGTTCAAATTTTGGTCGAACATTTCATGTGTTTCTCTTCTTGTGCTGCTTAAGAAGAAGTTAGTTTTATATTTTACTGTTTAACCGTTAACTTTATTTCAAAAGTAGGATTTGGAAATTCAATACACACGCTTATTTTTATAGCTGATACACTCCGCAGTTTGATTAAAATATGGCATTGCTGCAGTGACTAACCTTTTTAAAATCTCTGGCGGATTTCAACAGTTTGGTGTTGTCCTGAGCTGTGATACAAATACAATTTCGATGCAATTTATTTGTATGGTGCTAACGCGATCAGGTCCATGTAGCCATCTTTAGTTGAAATTAAGTGACGTTATAACGTGCATTACAATCTCAGTACATACTCATACTCATTTTATTATTATCTAAGCTTTATTGTTATTATTATGTAATAATGAGTAACTAATACAGAATTTCATAATTCACAAGCTTAACTCGCGAGTTATTCAGGATTTCTAATCATTATAAGGCGCTTACATTGTATTGTCACACGTTTAATATTGCGTAGGGGGGCCAAGAAAAAATTATTACGAACTATAGTTTCTAAATCTTTCTAAGCATTAGGAACTTCGAGAAAGGACCCGCGGTACTTTCATCGAGACGCAGCAATATGCCAGTTGTCCGTTCCTTCGTGTGATTGCATATGATTTGGAACATCTAGAACATTGCAAAAGTTATTTGAGTTTCAAAAACTTGGTAGCGGTCGACGCGTGCACTGCGAGACCGACCGAGTCCGGATCATTTCATAGTTGTGTCCTAGAATATACTCCAGACAAGTCCGGTTTTGCACTGCGCAGCGCTGCGATGCACTTATTTTTATGCCCCCGCTAAGGGACATCAAACTTGAGCCGTTGCTGATGATGCGCCTCATCAAAATAAAGCGACCGCTTCATTTTTAGGATGAACTTCAGAAGGGCTTTCTAAAGTCCCGTTATCTTAACTTACTCTCAATTTGTCCCCGTACGGTGTGCGGATTAGGGGTGAGTTCCGTGAAAATTTGTCCGGCAAATTCTTCGGACTACGAAAAACTCTAGACCAGCGGCATCAGTATATTTTTTATTCATTTAATTCATTTTTCGAAATTTGAACAGCCATCGGCACACTGGAATGTCTTCCTGCAGATTACAAAAAGAACATCAGCTTTTGCAAGGTTTCCCGTTTCTTGTCGTCAAAAGATACGCTTTTGTTTATTTTGATACTCTTGAATTGAAATTTTTATGACGGGAATCTCTTGTGTGACGAGTTTCTCCGGCGCCATGAAAATTTCACCCCGTAAAAATAGAATCAGTATTGGCTTTCAGGATTTCCATTTATGTAACCTATAGCTTGACGTTTTTCGAGCTACCAATTGATGCTTCTTAGTTCAATGAAACTTCATTAAAACGAACATATTATTCTGTGCTTTGCGAAAAAGTTGGAAGTTTTTTTAGTCGTTGTCAAAAACCTCGGTTTGCTACGAATTATCGAACGCAACTTGACACTTTTTGAAATCTTCACGCATTTAATTTTTTGTTTTTACATTCACAGAAACATTGCAGAAGCGCCTTACATTTTTGTGGTTCTATTTCGTGGTTTAAAATCCCTAGAGGCTTTGTACGTATTCTTTTAATATCATTGTAGATTACGCAAAACGTCAGGCTTCTTGTGAAAGTGATTTGCGCTAATAAAATACAGAGTTACGAACTACAAAAAATTTTCGCTTGGAACTTAATTACAGAGTGCTAGAACGAAACAATCTTCAAATATGCGAATAAAAAATAATTATGAGACTACGAGAGCAAAATAATCTGTAAAATAAGAGAGCGAAACTGTGTTCAGAATACGAGAGCGAAACTGTGGTCAGAATACGAGAGCGAAACTGTGGTCAGAATACGAGAGCGAAACTGTGTTCAGAATACGAGAGCGAAACTGTGGTCAGAATACGAGAGCGAAACTGTGTTCAGAATACGAGTGCAAAGCTGTGTTCAGAATGCGAGAGCAAAACTGTGATCAGAATACGAGAGCGAAACTGTGTTCATGATACAACAGCAAACAATCATCAGAATGCGAGAGCAAAATAACCCTACAGGAATTGTTTTCCCTGTCGGAACGCACTACACGTCTTAATTGGATCTATTTCTCATGTCATGCCAGGATCATCTGTGACACAGGATCGTTATGATCCATTTACCCCCCACGATTGCTGATCCAGAGAGATCTGTTGCCATGCGGGCGGCAAATGATCGACGTATCCGTTCTTCTTTGTTTCCGTAACAGGCAATTGGCGTCTCTTCTCTGCTTATTTTTGGCCTCTTTTCTACTTATTTTTGGCCACTTTTCTGCTGATTTTTGGCCACTTTTCTGCTTATTTTTGGCCACTTTTTCTGCTTATATTTGGCGTCTCTATTTAGCCCATTTTTGACTGAAAGATGAACCGGAGTTTTTTTTATCAGTTTTACGTAAAGGTATAGTACGTCATAAGAGAAATATAATTTGTACAGAAAATGTGTTAATCTTAGGCTACAAAACGGCTATGCTCCAAGCTTTGAGAGTGAATTTTAGAATCCACGTGCATTAGAACTCCATTCATGTCATAAAGAGAGCACTTTCCGTTTTGTGGATTGTTATATTTTGTTTTTTCACATGTATTCAATTTTTTTCTTCCCTTGCAATGCCGTGGATATCCTGTTTACATGTGTTCTCTTTTTCAATCCTTCACTGTAGCTTGTCTGATGTTATGTTATTCTAGTCCCGAAACAGCTAATATTTAGATACCCCCTCCTATCATCTCAATATATAGCGAGGGGTTTGCGTGATTCTTTTATTTGACAAACAACGAAATAAATTAATTCATATTAGTGTTCAGACGAAATTTTTTCTCCTTAGCAATATTTTCAAAGTATTTTTGAATATTTAGAGACTGCCCCTACTTATTATACCTTAGAAGTTTGTGAATCTATAGCAAACAATACCGGGCAAAATCTCACTGATATTTGGCGCACCGCTATCTATAGATATTATTCAGAGGTTATTACCCAGAGACCTGAATTGAAACTGAATAGGAAAGATTACCCAATACCTATGGAAGGTCTGAAACTTTTATTTGGATTGAAGAATGTAAAATTACGAAGAAAACGAAAGCGCGTGTTTCCTCTTGGAAATGAGGGTAGCTGCTCATTGGCTGGCTGGAGTGAGGGTCCAGAGCTTACTGTTGGTAATGTAGCCAATAGCAGCGCGCGGCAACCACTTCAACTCGCTGAAAAGGTTAGTATGGTACTGAATTTCTGTAATTTATATTACTATGGCGCTGGAAGACATTATTATTTTATCGTTTTTTGCTGGTAAGTAGCTGTCGAAATTTTCGTTACCTTTCGGAAATTATTTTTGACTTTATTTAATCGTATTTTTATGCTGCTAAGCCTTCATTAAGGTGATTAAATTTGTTCAAATGAAAGCCGTGGTTCTACCTGCGCGAAGAATATGCTTGTCTCTGCTAATTATTTTTATTTATTTCGTAGTATTAGTTGGCGATTTGATTTTTTGCAGATTTTTTTATGCTTTACTGATTTGAAGGCACAAATATGATATAGAATTGCATAGTTACCTAGAGTTCCTCCGACGAATAATGTTGTGCCCATTCATTAGTTTCAACCTTTATAGAGCGGGTGTAAACTATCGTCTGCATTAACTTTGAAGCTCATACATATTGTAAAGCCGAATTGTCGTGCTGTGTATGAGACTGATTTGGGAATGAATGTTTTTTATCTATTTATTTATTAATATCGTTACGGTATTTGTAGTTGTATTTTCAAGAGAAATTTTGAGCAGTTACTCACAGGAAGCGGCCCTCGAGTTTGTTTCCGCTGTCAGTACCGATACGTGCAGAGTGGTGCACTGGCGCAGAGTGGGGCACTGGTGCAGAGTGGTGCACTGGTGCAGAATGGTGCACAGATGCAGAGTGGGGCACTGGTGCAGAGTGGGGCACTGGTGCAGAGTGGTGCACTGATGCAGAGTGGTGCACTGGTGCATTTTCAAATACAATTTTTCCGCACAAGAATACTTACTCGCTCAATTCAGGCATGCGAGGGTTAAACACGCGCTGCGAAAGACGTAGACTATTCGTATATCCTCACCCATTCTTCATTTTTTAGATGAAATGTTCAAATGCATTACGCTACACTTCTATCACTGGGCAGTCTCATTCTAACATGAAATATAATATTTATAGTCACTTTTGTACTTGAGAAGAATTTTAAATCACACCTGCGATTTGAAGTGCGTTCCAAAACATGAATATGCGTATTGTTTTTCAACAAGTATACTAACGCGTATGAATATGCCCATGTTTTTGATTATGAAAATGACGTCTTCACGAAAGAAAGAATAATACAAAAATTAAGTTATCCCGCAAAATTTTTGCAATTCAAATGTTGGTCCACACAGAATTTCCATTCGCCATCAGAAATCGTTTTAAGTATCGTTTCCTAACTGTTTCCCTCGAGGCAGTCGTCTTTCATTTTTATCGGTAATACTCGCTACTTCTTAATGAATTATTATTTCAAGCAATCAGTTGCTAGGACATCGTTACTTAATCAGGCATTCAAGTGATCATTTATGATTCTGATATTTCCTTGTACTGCACGTGGTCATTTTATTTATAATGTTTTTAAGTTTGTGATGAAAACTGCGTTGCCATTTGGCGCAGGCCATTAAATTCTGGTCCCTGAACTCTGATGTGATGTCGACCGTTTAAGGGTCCGACAGTCTGGCTCCAATTTATGGCCCTGACTTCCATAACGCTGATTTTATGGCATCTCCGGAGCTGCATTAAAAGTATCATAAATATATTGCCCCTTCTGAACGATACCCTTGATAGGGGAGTAATACACGATTTTTAGATTTTCCATTAATACCGCCCGTTTTTTTACGCTCCGTTCAACTCGAGCTCTTCCTTAGCGAATTTTGTCTACAAGTCGGTTCTTGTTGAATTAGTTTGACATTTTGATGAAGGGTCTTTACAATACAGGGTTTTGACTGTAAAGGAGAATTAATTCTCAATTAGATTTTTTTCTGTCATTTTCTTGCTATTCAACTCCCACACTTGACGTTTGTTCTCCGTGTACGAATCTCGGGAGAATTTGAACTGCCTGTTTTCTGTCACTAAATTTATAGCCAATCATAAGCATCATATCCTAAGTTACACTGCAAAATTTGAGGGCCGTAAATCTTGCAGAAAGCACATCCATAAATCTCTGCGCGCTGTATCGGTGAAGTCGAATATGCCAGGGTGTTCATTCGGTGACCGACAGCAGAGGTTCTTGCAAGTCTGTACACTTGAAACTCATTTTCCGCGTGTTGTTTTTACTGACATGCTAACGGTTTTCAATCGCTTAGTATTCTGCAGAGGACATATTTGCCCTACGGGCAGACGACTCGAACCCGTTTTGCGTATGGTAATCCTAAAATATGTTGACTTGTTCCATTGCGCTACAAGAAGCTTATGTGAGCGAAATTCTAATACTCTTCGAGATAACGAATACATCAAGATATTACTAATTGCACTTTTTGAGCTGGGCAATAATTGATTGCTATTCCTAATAGCCTCAACTAAGACGTTAATCATTGAGAGAAAACCAGGTAATTTTGGACGAGAACTTGCATTCGCGACGAAATTGCAGCACTTGATGCTGAATTTTGCTAGGCGATCTTCTGTGAATTTGGTTTTTCAGTATTAAGTCACAAGTGCAATTTTGAGTTTTAACTTGACCACAGAAATATTGTTAAATCCTCTAAACTCAACCAGTTCTGCGCATGGTAATGATATGAGATGGAGGTTTCTATAGGATGCCCTAAAATCACGTGACTTATTTGGGCACGCGTGTGATTGCGATTAAAACTATCCATTTTAATAGTATTTGGGCTTTCATGTTTACACAAATACTAACAACCAATGCTTGGAGCGATACATTGTTTGAAATTAATCAGGATATCGAAATTGTATCAGTAGTCTAGCGCAACTTTTTAGACAGTTATGTGCCGTTGCGATATGAAACCTTTTTTGATAAAACAATAGCATTTCTTGATCAACAGCTTGTCTTGAACGACAACTTTTCTTGGTCAAGCAACAGTTTTTCTTGATCAAGCAGCAGTTTTTCTTGATCAAGCAACAGCTTTCCTTGATCAAGCAACAGCTTTTCTTGATCAAGTAACAGCTTTTCTTGATCAAGCAACAGTTTTTCTTGATCAAGTAACACCTTTTCTTGATCAAGTAACACCTTTTCTTGATCAAGCAACACCTTTTTTTGAACAAGCAACACCTTTTCTTAAACAAGCAACAGCTTTCCTTCATCAAGTAACTCCTTTTCTTGAACAAGCAACAGCTTTTCTTGAACAAGCAACAGCTTTTCTTGAACAAGCAACAGCTTTTCTTCATCAAGCAACAGCTTTTCTTCATCAAGCAACAGCTTTTCTTCATCAAGCAACAGCTTTTCTTGAACAAGCATCAAACATTTCTTGATCAAGCTAAAGCATGGGAATGCACAATCGCGAGCTCACAACCCCCGGCTGCTTGGCCGCCTTGTGTGCTTAGCTAACTCACCGAACTGGAAAACCAACGCATCGTTGAGAAACGTGGGTGCGGTCAGTTCTGAGGTGATAAATTTAATCTTCTTTGCACGTGAGGTAAAATTCGATGCCTTATATTTCCATAGCTGTGTTCGAGAGTATGCATAAATCGTACAAAGGTTAATAACATAATTTATAGCTCGTCTTAATATCCATTTTCTATTTCCCTAACTTTCCCAAACGAAGATATTTTATTGTCTTCATTTTCTATCTTACTGATGTAGGAACTAAACCAGCATTTTAATGCTGAAGATAGTCATATGTTGAATTTTTTTCGATTTAACATGCATTCATTATTTATTAGTTCTGTTAGAAAACGAACTACTTGCAAAATAACTGATAGGAGCGTTTTTCTGCCTATATTAGATGTGTTTCATCAATGCTGGCTTGTGAACTTTGAATTTTACGGCCTAATTTTCAAGATCGATCGAGCCTCATATGAGGAGTCCGATTTATTCTCTATGGAAATTTTGGAACTAAGTTTGTAAATATTCTCGGCGTTGTGCAGCTTCTTTGTCTTTTTAGTGGAATAGTAAAGAGTGTGAAGTATCACCACCAAGCAGCTCAGCACGTAAGCTGAGCGGAAGAAGCAGCTCAGTCGCGTAATCTCTGGTACGTTCCCTCTAATTACTTCGTATGCCAAGGTGATGCACCAGGGACAACGTCATCCCTTTCCTGAGCTGCCGCGTGGGCGGGAGGGATGGGTGTGTGCGAGTTGTGTTGGTCATTTCAAAGCTCGTTTTGACCCTTCTTACTTCATTGTTTGGGAGAAGGGAGCGTTAGGCTGCAATTTAAAGTGCTCCTTGTTTGGAAATACATCACTCGGATTGACTTTTTTGTTCAACTCGTCCGTTTTGGAAGTGGATTCATGATGCCGATGTATACTGTTTAATAAGCCAGAAAGCAATTGCCTTTTAAATGTATAGGAATTAACCCAAGACATTAAGCCTTTTTATTAAGCACATAAAATACGCCGTGGCACAAGCCCAGTCAAAGACTCTAAACGTGAAGGATCTTAATAAATTAAGCGAATGCCTTAAGTTCAAAAGAGACGGTCTCCTTGTATAGGGACGATACCCACATAACGATAACTCCTGCATAAAGCTAACCGGCATATAATTGCAGGGCATTAATAAGTGTGAGAAACTTATAGCACTTATCCTGTTTCGCCGTTGCTAAAATAAGACGGGTTATCGTCAGCAGGTTCAAAAGAAGACTTTAATTTAAGTGACGCTCATTTATGTTGAAAGAATCGGTCTGACGAACTCGAGGCCCTTGTATCTAATGTGATACTTTCGACACAACTAAACTAGGATTTACTCGACACAATCACCTACTAAATGGATCCATCTAGTAAGTTTATATGTAATTAAACAAAGTTTATGAGACTTGATCTGAGTGTATCTAAATATCGGATGAATCACACAGGAGCAAAGCCTCTTTTGTTTGACAAAGCGACAATCGAAATTCAATAATATACGTAGTGTTGCCAACATCGAGTTACATTTGGGGAAGTGTCACTAAACTCCGTCACTAAAAACTTTTCACTTCGCGGTTTTGGTAATTCTTTTTCTTGGTTGTTTTAGTCTTAGCTCAGTCATGTATTCACTCGATCACAAAATATTTAACATTTATGATGCGCATAATCCTCCTCAATTACCGTGCTCATGCGCGCTGTAAGGATGGATCTAACCACAGTATATCCAGAAATAGATATTAATGGTGAGAGTTTAAAATCCTCCAATTCTTGTACTATGTCCGCATTGCATTATATTTTGGAAAGATTGTAAAGATTCGCATCAGAAGCGAGTGAACGGGAGAAACAATGCTGTAAAACACATTCATTTTCGAAATTAGGATTATTACGTAAAGATTCTTTGTACTAAACACCGATTGTCTTGTAACTATCCTAAAATTATCATTTAGCGTACTCTGCTTACTATATTATGCCTCATTGGTTTAGCAACTAAAACGAAAAATCGATACCGTGTGTTACGTGCTAAAATTATGCTTGTACGCTTCATTTGGGTGATTTTTGAATGGGATATTGAATATCTGAGATTTGACATGGGACCAGAAACTGTTAGAGATTCCGCTCGGACGTGGAAATTGGCTGAGGTTCTGCACAGAACTAGAAATCAGCCGAGATTCCGTGGAGAACGAACTAGAAACTATTTGATATTCCTCACGGAACTAGAAACAAGCCCAGGTTCCTCACGGCACTAGAAGTTAGCTGACCACACGAAACTAGTGAGCATTCGTGATTTTCTGCACCCGCGTATTAAGACCATGTCCCCTGGAGAGCTGTCCAGTCTGGCCCCATCGGCGCGTCTGGAGAAAGTCACTCAGGCTGAAAATTGCCACCGAAAACGCCAGGACTCGTCAGAAAAGTTTTTTTGAGGATCGCCCAGCGAGGTCTTTCTGCAGTATATATATATAACGAGCTCCCATTCAATGGAGGGAAATTGGCACAAAGCTCTCACGGGCTTCCCATCGATGTGAGGGCGTTTATTTCAACCGATTTAGTAAATCTTCGATTGCTTCGTCTTGGTTCTGCAGCTCTAGTGTACCACTCAGGATTCTAATTTTTTTTACTTTTATCTGTAGATTGTTCAATGAAGGATTTCACTATATGTTCGGACGAAGTGTTTTAATTTATAGACTTTATTCGTGTCTTGATTCAGAAGCCCAGGCGAGAAAATGCTCTCGTATCTTGTGAAGGTATGTTGTTTGGCTAATTTGTCTTTGAAAGGGTTACCTTTTTTATCTTCCATTCACGAGTAATATTTCAGCCTTGTGTTTTTACTAATCACTTTTAACATTTACTTGAATTCAAGGACTTATTTTAACCACTCGAATGCAGCCACGTAACGTCCCTTATCCAGGCTGCTGGGGCTCTTTTTGTTGGCATTTAAAGGAAAGAATTATGTCGTCACGGCCGCGTGCCGCTTTCCATAAATTCTAGGGAAGTTAATGCAGACTTTGTGTCGCCTCAAGAGCAGGCATAGGGACCTTATTTATGGTGGGGAACAGAAGCGATCCATGGCATGCCGTGGGAGAAAACTGGCTTCCTTCCCTTCATTGAATTGTGCAACCAACGGGAGAGCAGAATTCACTTCTTTTATTATCCTCCTATAACACGGGGGCCACGAACTCTAAATGTGTTCATGACTTGACATATTACTCGTATCTTTTGCTCATGAGAAGAAGTTTGTTATTTTTTCCCTTATGTACATAACGTGTTCGAGAGAAAGGTTGTTCAGTAACTGATATCCCCTGACTTGTGCGCCACTTTTAACGTATGTTCATTTCTAATACTTCAAATTAAATATTTTATTTCTGTTCCCAAAATATCGTAGGCGTCTACCCTTGAAGTATAAATCTTTAATATAATGGTTTTGGTATTATAATGCAAGAAGGAAAAAAATATTTGGTTTTATTCATTGAAGAAGTTTGCAGCACGATTAAAATTAGGACGTACAACTGAAGACCATGTAATCTTGAAAAAATCTCCCGATTTTCCTTAGAGGTAGTTTTTATTTACGATGAGCTTCATTTTTTACAGGTGATTGAAATCCGCAATGCAAGTATTTTTTTATATCATTTGTATCTCATTTAACCAGCACCTTTTCTTGAAAGCTACGACCGTAGACGTTTATTCTTCGCGGTATCATTTGACTTCGTGCTTCTTGAAGCTAACTGTAGGATTCTTGAAGTTCACTCGAGGGTTAGAAGCATGAGCTAGTTTCTGTTTCTTGCCGCGTTATATTTCACTTTTTGCTTGTTCTAGATACTGACGCTTTTTTCCAGTGGTGAGTTTTGTGCTGAGGGAGACCTTCAAATTCTAAACCCTTTTTGGGCCATTTAAATTAAATGTTTAGCGTATTTTTCAGTAATAATCTTCTTAATTTATTGAAAACAGTAGTTAAACCTCAACTATAAAATGTTACTATTCACAATATTTTACGTAGAATTTGTAAAATCAAGGGTGAAATTTCTCCGAGCTTTTAGTTAATTTTATCCGAGCTTTAGGGCTTCAGATTCATTACTTAACTCGAAAGCGCTGCGTTCTTACGTTTATTTCCTACCCCTGTTCTCTCCTGCTGAGAAATGATGTCGGCACGTGATTGGCCTCAGAAATAGAGTCTTAGGCGCGGCCAAGGCTGACGCGGCTGCATCGATCCATGAACGAGAGGCACGATCCATTATTTCTATTTCATCCCGGTGTCTTCAATTACCACATTGAGACTTCACACGAAATTTTGAGGTTCATGCTCAAGAAGTTTCAATGCGAGTTGAAGTTTGTTGGGCAGGATTCAAGCGCGTACTATTAAAAAGTTCAATTGTACGCGCGAAATCCGATCTCGCTCGAGTTTCGAAGTAATTTTCCGAGCGTCACGGTTGAAGAAAACGACTTTGTGTTTCTACAACGACGGCAAAATTATCTTTTTGAGACAGATCTCAAATTGTGCTAAAAAATCTGTCAATTTCTCCCTATTGACCTTTCAGCTGCCTTTCTATCCTATATCAATAACTTGTGGTAATGCTTTATTTTTACATTAGGACATTGCTCTTGAAAAGTACACTAGTAAAATTACCTATGAAGTAGTAGTAGTATCATAGAAGGTAAAAAAAATTGAATGCAAGGTAAGCGCGCAGTTTGAAAAACATTGCTTGGAATTTAGAATGTGCCTTACCTATCTTATTATATGACAACTTTTGCGTTACAGGATCACATTATACTTTCTGTTAGAAGTTCACGCACTAAATTGAACGCAGGTAAAACTTTAATTTATTTGTCAACGTATTTGTAATTAGATACTCGATTTTTAGTGCTGCTACTTTATAATTGAGAAAAAATTAGCTTGCTTTGGAAGAATGTTCGTCTATATAGCTGAAACGCTCTCGTACATTAATTATAAATTATTTATTTCCATTTTATAGCTGCGTTTTCATTTTCGATATCACGCTTCATTTTTAGCCTCTCTTTTTCAATCCTAGAAACTTGTAATTAGTTAAGGGTGTGTAAAACATATTAATAAGCCTTGGTCAGATTTGAAATTTTATGTCCGCATGTTTATAATTTTATTGATTTTACGTTTTTAACTCAGAACAGATTTGCAGGATTTCCCCGCTTGATAATTGTTTATGAAAGGAAACTTCACTGAGGTACCAAAAGTTTATTTCAGAATTCCATGGAGTCACAGTAAATGGGTACATAGCACTTTACGGTGTATTTTTTTCAATATCAGCAAGAAACTAAAACTGAATCTATTCAAATAGGAAGCATTTTGTGCGCAAAATATTCCACAACAGGAGGCCAAAATTGAAACAAAGTGTCCGACAATTCCTACGAAATGTCGGCGTGCGCAAGAGACTGACGCTCTCCATTTTTCCGGCAAGTTTTGAAGGGGAATATGCAGAACTAAAATTTGTCACTTCACCCCTGGATATTTTCTGTGTTATTGGCAATGAGGGCGAACGATATTGACTTACTTATAGGCACTTATAGAGGCACAGCTGAGGACAACTAGCGCTAGGGGCCAGACTTATTGAGCCGCCTTCTGCTCTATGCGATATGACCGACGATAAAAATTCTTCATTACGTAGGAGATTTTATTTTTGATGATTTATTTATAACTTTGTTTACAAAAGTGTGAGTAACTCGGCAAAAATTTGAGACTTAATCATGCATAGTTATTTTTATTTTTTCATCGGTGTATCGTAGTCATTGCCCAATGTATTTCGCGATGGAATTCTTTACCTGTTTACAATTAGAGTTTCTTAAATATATGCTAAGAGAAGTGAATTCCGGAAAGGTCGTCGTGATCCACTCTATTGGATCTCCATTGCAAGATTTCTTAATTGTTCTTATAAAAGGGAATTTGCGTCGGAAAATTTCATAAATTAGATATTCTATAAAAAGAGCTCTACTACCGTTGTCTTATCCTTTAAAAAGCATGTTTCTAATTTATGTATCGACATTTTTATACCGAAAAGTATATTTTTACGAACAAACTAGTTCCTCGAAGAGAGCGTTTCGGTGTTAGTAAATTTGGTGCTCTACATTTGAAATATTTCCATGAGAAGTATATTTGAATTTTTTCCATTTTAGATGAACCTTTCTCGCTAATGATTCTCTTCTAGTAGTAGCAGGTTAATCCATGAAAATATCGATATCGAGGAAAATTGTTCTGCAAAAATGAATCGAAATTTGGAGGTATACTGAGGAATAAAATCGTTATTTATGCAAATAAATAACAATTTCTTATTCTTTCCACGGTGTTACTACTTTTTTCCCGTCTTCTTCGGGTATTTTATTGTGATGCACAGTTACTGATTTTGAAGTACACCACTCATGTAGCGATTGGGACGAGAGCTGGCAGCGTAACGATACCTTTTAAAAAGATGCATTTGATTAAAATGTTGTCTGGAAAAGTCCATTGAATAAATGAACGACTTTGTTGTAGTTTCGGGGTTTCTAACGTTCAATGCCATCGTTCGTTAGTTAGGTTTGTCTATCTTATGCTATCTGGACTAGCGTCCCCAGAGGGACATTGTTAAGTTACCTCAGGTTTTTCTAGGCGTTCGGCACTTCTATCTTTCGTGCCCACTTTGCTTCTTTCCATTTTCATGCCTTCTTCGCTGATGATTCTTTATCTCTTCTTCTTCTCCCTTCTTAACTTTCTGTTTCTATGAGCAGGTGATCTTGTGTGGGAACACACCTTGTGCATATATTACGGGTTATCCAATGTCCATACTAAATAGTCCCTTCTCTTTCAGTGCGAGATAGTCTGAGTTACTAAAGTACTGCTATCCTTACCACCACTACCACCACCACCTCTACCACTACTTGTGTGCCATCAATTCGACAGTAATGTTACCGTACCTTAAAAATTTATACAATATCTTGTGAGATTTGCATGTTGTAATTTCATTAGTGCTCACTTTTATAGACAGTTTCACAAATAGTAAATAGTTGAAAAATGTTCGATGCCACTGTTTCTGAAATAAAACAGCTTCGGGCAAAACGAAATGGAACAGCACTCGAGTGATAACTTCTGCTGGAGTTCAAAATACAAGAAAAAAAATCGAAATTAAGATCTTATTGCAAGAGCTTATGATTTTTTTATGAGGCTTCGATTATACCGTGGGACTGTTTTGTTTCACCGAAGAGCGGACAGGAAAACTACTAAGTGGTAAATTCAAACGAAGCGCAAGCTAGGTAAATGACAAACGCCGAATCGTACGGTACTGATTTTCGATTGATGAAAATTACATCGCTGAAGAATATCATAACCATTCATAATTTTCTTGATATTATACAAGCACGACAGTGGAAATAACTCGTAATAAAATGTTCACCCCAGGAATTTTTGGAGTCTGGACCGTTCTTTGATTTATACCAACCAGCGCACCCGAATTTCGAGTGCGGACGAATCCCTCAGTTGATTTTTGCAGTTGGGTAAAAATGAGACACAGACCTCGACTTTGCTTTCCTGTATAGGATTTGTACAATAGCAATGAATGACAAGAGTACCTTCATTCATTTATGGAAGTCATTTTTTTTAAGCACTCTCTCAAATTTTAAAATCAATGGTAGACATAGTAGAGAAAACACGCATCTCATATACAATCATGTACCAACATTGAGTATTCTTGGCATCCCGATTAAGTCATCAATATTTTTCAGGTGCACCTGTATTTTTCGGCTCTGCCCGAGGACAAGGTGCCCTACGTCAACTCGGTGGGGGAGAAGTACAGGATCAAGCAGCTGCTACACCAGCTCCCACCGCACGACAATGAGGTAACGATGGTCTTTGGCCTGCCGTACGTAAAATTTTGAGCTCATTCCCAAGCTGTTTTAACTAGTTAACTCTTTCCCCAGCTGGTTCTCTGACAAAATATGTAACTTTCACGCGACTCTTTCATTTCCGTCAAATGCATGAGTGCACTTGGGAATTACCGGTTCATACAGAAAAAAAACACGGAAAATAAAATTAACTCGTTTCAAGCTGTTTTTGTAAATCGAAGTTTGTCCGTCCTAAGTTGAAAAATACAAGTTAGTTAAAGGTCGTCAACTAGTCCTGGCCTAGAATAGGGTTACCGGTCACAGCTCTTGGGACCAGCGGTGCATCAACGAGGCACGTGTAATCGACAGAAACCGTATGAATAGATCAACCAAGGCGTCAACTTATGTCGACACAACCGGTGGCAGGTTCATGCGAGCTACAGCTTACGGTACAGGACTAAAGTGATGATGTTAATTCACTAAATTTTATGGAAACATGCATCATACTTATTCAGACCACGAATAAACGCAAAAAAACTACAATATTCAAAAATGGTTCTCAGAGGGTGGCGAAAGACAATTCTACTCCTAAAATATAGTTTTATTTTGATTTCAGGTCCGCTACTGCAACGGGCTGTCGGAGGAGGAGAAGAAGGAGCTGCGCCTCTTCTCGGGGCAGCGCAAGAAGGAAGCGCTGGGGCGCGGCAGCGTGAAGCAGCTGCCAGTCAACCACCACACCGCCATGACGTGTGCCCAGGTCACTTCACTTCTTCGCTCTGTACCATAAGTAGTAGTAGTCATAGTCGTAGCAGACTTAGTTTACTACTACTCGCTGTGTAGTCATAGCCGAGAAAACTGTTCGTTTCACACTCGCAATTATTTATTACACATTTAGATTATACATGGAACTATTACGTATTTATTTATTATACATGAAGTTATTACGCATTTGATTATCATGCATAAAACTATTACATTTTTTATTATACCTAAAACTATTACACATTTATTTATTATACATAAAGCTATTACACGTTTATTTATTATACATAAAGCTATTACACATTTATTTATTATATATAAAGCTATTACACGTTTATTTATTATACATAAAGTTATTACACTTGCATTTATTATACATAAAGCTATTATACTTGCATTTATTATACATAAAGCTATTACACTCGTATTTATTACACATAAAACTATTGCACATTTATTTATTGTACGTGAAAGTATTACATATTTATTTATTATACGTGAAAGTATTACATATTTATTAATTAAACAAGAAACTACTACTCATTTTGTTATTATTCATGAAACGATTATACCTTTATTTATAATACATATAACTTTAAAAATTATTGATAGGTACTGAAACTCGTATCGTAAGTTAACAGAATATTATTTCGCATATTAGTGCCTTTTTTAGTTGAGTTGCAATGTAAATTGCAAAACAAAAAAATGAACATGAGCCGCTAAAATGCAATATCCTAGTTTTCTATTCGCCCAATTCTTGCTCTCTCTAGTTTTCAATTCATTTTATGACGCTAGATCACATAGAGGTTTGCATCAGACAATTTGAGTAGGTTTGCAAATTATACTTTGCGCGAGCGTGAACTGGCTTTTAGTAAATGATATAAAACGAAACTCCAATCATGGCCTCCGTTCGCTGCAAGTGTCATATGGTTACACTAATAGAACGTTATGCCTCGTTACCCAAAGAAAGCTACGCCCAGTGTAGTATGAGTTCGAGCTGTCATTCACACGCGTGTGTTCTGCAGTGTCAAGAAGGCGTGACCGGCGGCGATATCGTGGTGCAGGCAGCACGTGCGGGGCCCAACGCGTGCTGGCACCCCGCGTGTTTCACGTGCCACGTGTGCCGAGAGCTGCTCGTGGACCTCATCTACTTCTGGAAGGACGGGCTGCTCTACTGTGGCCGCCACCACGCCGAGAGCCTCAAGCCGCGCTGTGCCGCCTGTGACGAGGTCAGCCAACTCCCCTGCCAGCCTGTGTACAGTTTGAATCTTCAATTGGCCTCACCGACTCGTGGTCTGAAACACAGCATAAAATTACTGTTACAACGAGATCAGTTAATTTATTTGGGATGCCTGTGACGAAGTCAGCGAACTAACCTTTAATTATTTGGGTATTTTTATCTTCTGTTTCCTCTTGAGGGGGCGTACGATAGGCCATGGCAATAGGGTTAGGATAGTTGAGGTTCGTCTGTCCTACGCTATGGGCACTGTTAGGTTACCTCAGCAATAGATAGGCCTTCAGGACTTCTTTCGTGTTCACTTTGCTTCTTTCCATGTTCAAGCCTTCTTCGCTAATTATTCTTTGTCTTGCTTTACTCTTCTTTTTCACCTTGCCGTTCCTATGCTCACGGAATGAACCTTTATTAATTTTAACGTTTTATCGTTGGGTTTTCAATGCTTCACTACTGGCGTGGTGGGGGATGTGAGGAATGTATGGTTTAAACTTCCTTTTCCGAGGGAAGTACTCCCTGGTTACGTGAAAATACCTCGACTGAGCCGAGATTCGAACCCAGGTCCTTTCGTTCATGAGACCATCACGCCAAGGAGCCTAGAAGCGTGCTTAAGAAAAGTCTATACTTAATGATCCCTTCTTTTTCGTTGCAAGATAGTCCGATTAACTGAAACTCCAATCATGGATTGGAGTTTACTACTACTAACGTATTTTCTGTTTGCCTCATGGACTCGTTCCCAGATGACAGTGCAGAGTCATTGTTGACTTGCACTTGATGAGCATCCAGAAGTCAGTGATTGGGTGGTAGGGTGGCCAGTCTTCAATTGTTGTTTATCGGACTGGTTGGGAACCTCTCATTTTAGCACATTCTTTTCTGCGCTGCACGAGAAATATGTGTATCACCTCAAGTATGCAAACAGTTCAATCCTCGGTGCAGGAAAGCGAATTACATATTGCTTACGTCATATTCAATGGACCCGTTGGTGTGCAACTGAACTAAGACACGATCCGAACAAATAGTCTGGTCTGAGCCAAAGACCATGGTTAAGGAACTGAAGTAATCTTCCACCACACGGCAGTAAATTGGCCGGTTAATCTAGGTAAGATGCGTCCCCTCCAATTATTTCCTCTGCAGTCGATGTACCCAACCAGACTTGAGTAAAGTTTCAGCCCCCTGTAATAGGTTCAGCAATCTTCTTTCGTTTCATATTAACTATATTTTTGGTTATTTAACTGTAATTAACGCATCTAATGTGATACTAATAGCGAAGCTTGACATAGTAGTTTCAACGTTAGCTTCCGTTTCAATTTTTTTTTGCAGTTACTGTTCTTCTCAACTTGCATCACCGCAGTCATCTTAGCGATCTTATCCCCTAGTTACATAATGTGTACTTCGTCGTTCAGAAAGCTGCGGACTCTAGCGTATTTCCCGAAGTTGGCCGAGTTCCCAAGATGCACTCAGGAAATGCCTTCAGTGCATCCCCCTGGCTCCGTTTTGAAGTACATGGTTTTTATTATTTCGATCACTAACTTACTCAACTCCAGCTTGTGTTGTGTCCCTCACAAAAATGACTATATATTTAGAGTATTATTATCAACATGTTGATCAGTTTTCATTGTTGAAGCATTAATTAAATCCAAATTTTATTGAAGAGGTTGACGGCAGAGGCGTTCTTCCAATTGTATCCACAAAGAAGGGCGAGTAGCAAAACTTTACTCCTACATCTATGCTAACGATCTAGTTTCACCCTAAAATAGTTACCCTCGAGAGCTTCCACATGTTAGCTCGAATATTTTTATAATATACATCGTCCAACGACCAAATTACTCTTGTGATGTTACATTTTTTAACTTCGTACGAGAAATTCGCTACAGCCTGAAATGTAAATGTGATGAAAGGGGATTTAGTTTCAAATGAACAACTAGCAGCACCCTCGTGAATTAAGTCGAATAATACTTTTGATCGATAAACGTGTAATAGAATTGCACCTTTTATTTGCAGATCATTTTATCGGACGAATGCACGGAGGCAGAAGGCCGCGCGTGGCACATGAAGCATTTCGCGTGCTTTGAA